>SJXQ01001751.1:501606-540763 GCA_006408695.1 Aepyceros melampus | reverse complement strand
TATTTTAAAAAAATATTTTTTAAAAATTGGGGGGGGGGGGGAGAATTAGTGGAGCAAAGAGCATTTTTAGGGTGGTGAAAATACTCTGTATGATATATTGTAATGGTGATACATGTCATTACGTATTTGTTCAAAACCACAAATGCATACCACCAAGAGTGAACCCTAACGTAGACTATGGGCTTTTGGGGATGATGACATGTCAGTGCAGGTTCATCAATTATAACACACCTAAGTCTGGTGGGGAATGTTGATGGTGTGGGAGGTTCCATGTATAGGGGCAAGGAGTGAGTATATGGCAAATCTCTGTACCTACCCCCCAATTTTGCTGTAAACCTAAAATTCCTCTAAAAAGTAAATCTTAAAAAAAAATTTTAAGCAATAATAACAATAATGATATTAACACAAATACTAATAATGGTGACAGTCACTGTGATGGTTTCAGTTCCACTTTTCAGAGCTCTACACAGCAGAGGGGTGTGCTTCTTCACTGCAACCCATTCCCATGATGCAGGACATCCATACTTGGACACCCCCAAGCCTAGACCCATATTATCTCATAAGAGCTCATTCCAGTCCCATTCCCCCCTAAGCTGAATAGAACTTAAGAAAACTTGTTTGGTTCTACAAAGAGGTTATATCTGAGAAAAGGAAGGCGAGGGACAGCCTGGACACGAGACGAAAGTCTGATTCTAAAACCTCTGGGCTAAATTTACTTGAAAGAGAACCTTGCAGCAATTGTCCTCAGAAACTGCTAATATCTGACATCACCGGCAGGGCCAGTTTTACAGGGGACTGCTTTCTGGGTAGTCCACTTGTCTACCGTCTTGGGAGACACACCCCAGATCTCCTCCCATAGGAAACCAGGTTTCATCTTGCTCATGGAGCAATGTAGCTTCCACGTTGCCATGAAAACAGGGAAGGGAAAGACCTGGCTAGATGTCTTCCTTTGCCAGGCAAGGAGGTTCAGACCAAGAGGTGGTATTCCTGATAAAAGGGCTGGGGGCTCCCACAGTCACACAAACATATCCAATCCTGAATGTCACTAACACTTCAGGGTAAGGGTAAAGATTATACTCGAAGGCCTGACAGAAGCAGGCTGTTTTCTGAAGACAAGTCCCTAAAATTCACAAGGAAGGAAGAGGCCAGATCAACAGAGATGGCAGCCAGCCTCTGATGGGCACTTCCTCTGTGTAGACCCTGAGCACCTCGCATATACTGTCTCCTCAGATCTTCCCACACCCTGCAAATGGGCCACAAGGAGCTAAGCAGCTTGGGGACCCACCCTCCAGCACCTGCACTGAGCCAGCTGCCTGACCCGAAAGCCAAGAAACAGTTATCAAAACTCATAAATATCACTGGCCAAAATGCTCTGAAGAAATTCTGCCACCAAGCATGCTCTGTATCAAGTAAACACATGAAGGGAGAAGTTCTAAGGAACAGCCTCATATGTCAACACAGAGAAACTAGAAGCCTTCACAGAATTTACTTTTAAATACAGGAGAGGGACATAAACATGCTGATCTAAAATGTCATTTGTAGAGAAATCTCATGAGATAGTTTTCAGGTGTTCCGAGGACAGTGGGATGGATGAGCTTCCTGAAGGTCCCTCCTTCCGTGTGCTTCCGCCATCCTGCAGCAGCCTTGGTGACATCCTGGGAGTGGTGCAAGTGCTTTGTCACTTCCATAGGGGTTTAACATGTTGGCTGTTCCATGGAGCAAGGCCTTGAGCGCGCCGTACATGGAGAGAAGGAAATGCCCCTCCAGAGAAGGTGGTTCCTGCTGGGCCTGGGCTGACGGTTGAGTTGGGCTGATGCAAAGAACTCGAGTCGGTGGGGCTTCTAGCCGCCTGCCTAACTTCCTTCTTGAGGGTCCTTAGAACACATGCACTTACCTGGACGGCCAGCCACCACCGGCCAAGACTCCAAACACGAAGACACATGCTCCTTTGAGCCTTACCTTGTGTACACTTTTGGGGTTTTCCAACCAAGCATAGTACATTTCCTCCACATAGTTCGAACTAGTCCCGCTGAGGAAAGGCTCTGCAGCAACGGGGGCAGTATAGCACCGTATCTGCCCAAAGTCCTAGCTGCTGCTGGTCTGTTTTGTGAAAATGTCTTCACAGTCTGGGAAGCCGTCAACGGCCTCAACTTAGCAGCACAAGTCCTTAAGTGAAACATTCTTGTCCTGAAGTCTCTCACAACTGTCTGCACCAAAAAAAAGAAAGAGAAGTTAGAAAGTGCAATTTAGCAGACAAGGCTACTGAGGGGAAAACCTCTCAGACCCTAGCTGGAAGAGAAAGAGTCTGTAAATGCATGTGTGGGTATGTGTTCTGCTTCAGAGAGCATGGCAGAGCATGAGGTAGTCAAGTGGAGCAACTTTTACATACAGGGCCTGCACTCAATATGGGGAGGCAAGAGCACAGCTGCAGAGGCCATGGTCTTCACTTGCAAGTTTTGATCTAGTTTGAGGGCTATGATATATCATGACAGGGGCGCTTCCCTGATGGCTCAGCAGTAAAGAACCCGCCTGCAATAGGAGATGCAGGTTCGATCCCAGAGTCAGGAAGATCCCCTGGAGGAGGAAATGGCAACCCACTCTAGTATTTTTGCCTGGGAAATCCCATGGACAGAGGAGACTGGTAGATCCCTACAGTCCATGGGGTTCGCAAAGAATTAAGACATGACTAACCACATGTAAGTTTATATGTTGTGTAAAACAACTATAGAAAAAGGCAACAATGATGAATTAAGGATTAGGTTAGTATTAACGGCAAAAGGAGAGATACTTTCTAAACTATCTGGAGATTATCGAGCCCTGATGGACTCTTGGTATTCTGGAGAACACGGAGACACAGGGAAAATATTTTGCTCACCCTCAAATAATTTATCTTTGAGCAGAAGAAAAAATATATTAAAAATAATTACAGCAAAAGCACTGAGCACTTGAGACGCACAGAAAATACCAACAAAACTTCCTGGGAGAACCCACTTCTCCTAAGCGCTTCTTTCCAGCAGCCAGGAAAGTTTGGGGAAGGGCACAGACAATAGGGAGGACTTCGCTCTGAAGAGGACGGAAGGCAGGGATTCTACATATAAGAATCATAGGAAGAAAGATCAGACAGATGGAAAAGTTTGAATAACACAGGGGAGGAGCAAGAACTGTCTTGGCTAGCAGGAGGAATGGACTAGCTGGACGGCCATGTTTCCTGAAACTGGAGCCAGGAGAGGGACAACAAGGGAGGCAGGGGGCTCTGCACGACAAAGGCACTGACAGCAACGATCACAGAAGAGTCTACCTACCTCGCACTACTCTACAGTCAGCAGCTTGACCTGTTAGGACGCTTCCGAACCCACCAACTCCCTCTAGGCAGGCGTTAGCTCTTCTGCCTTATAGTTCACCTTTCTGAGTTTGTTTACATTTTCCCCAAGGTTGAATGGATCTTGAGTTTGATGGGTGTAATTTTACTAAATCTAATATATAACTTTAACTACACTATCCACTTTACAAAAGCAGCTGATGCACTCATTAGACCATGAAAGAGTTTAGACTGTCTGGGTTGGGAAGATCCCCTGGAGGAAGGCACGGAACCCACTCCAGTATTCTTCCTGGAGAATCCCCATGGGCAGAGGAGCCTGGCGGGGCTACAGTCCATAGGGTTGCACAGAGTTGGACATGAATGAAGTGTCTAAGCAGCTCCAGCGGAGGGTCTTGAACCAGTTCCAATCACGTGTAAGCATTCAGATGCCTCTGGAAGGGGACAAGGACACTGTGCTGCTTCTCTTCCCACAGAAATCCCAGCTGCCCAGTGGTCTCTTCCAGTCATAGCAAAAGAGGCTGGGGAAGGGGAGGGGAGCCATTGGGCAGAAGTGAGGCTCACCATAGCCCTCTGCCCTGGGAAGTGATGACTGATGGTCTAACAAACAGCTGGCCTTAAAGCAAGTGCACTGGCTGTAAAGTGGGAATCACACCCCACCTCCACTCCTGCCTGAAGGAAATCCAAGCTCTGAGACAGGCTGAGAATTACCCAGAAATAAATGTTACATAAACTATCCTCTACACTGTTTGTAAGAACCCCTTCTCTTGACCCAAATATGATCAGGATATGCATAAAGGACACTGGCCTTTTGGCTGCTTGGAAAAGACAGGTCAGCAAAAGAATTTAAAAGCGAAACAACAAACAAAAACTTCCCCTTATAAATTAAATGCAATCTTTAGGATGCTATCTTAACTCCTTTTTTAAAAAAAACCTTAAGTAACTTCAGTAGTTCTTCCTACTGCCAACTCTATTCCAATTTTCTCAGCTATTAAGTTTAAGGCAGACAAAAAGCTATCAAAGACACTGATGGCTAAAATACTCTTACCATTGCTTTCCACATTAATTAAAAAGAAAAACTCAGGCCGACACTCATCTCTTTCCCTCAATGGCATTATTATCTAGGCTGCTTGAAATACTCTGAGTTGGAGTATGCTCCTAGAACACAGCAGTATCATCACCTCCATTAACAGTCATTATTCAGTTGCTGCAATATCCAATTAACAGGCATCACACTGACAAGTGCAAAACTGTTCATTTCATCTCTTCTTCTTAAAGCAGTCGTTCCAATAAGATACAGTAAACAAACCATGTTACGGAGTTATCTACAGTCATAAAATCTGACAAACAGCTCAGTGCTGCCCAGCACAATTACTAACAATCTTCAAACTTCCCTTAAGATGACTCATATGAGTCATAGGAAAACTTTACCTTCAGCAGACAGCTCAACCTCCCCCTGCCTCCACCCCAGGATGACCAGGAACAGCTGTTCCATATCCGCAATCTGAGAGACCCACAGAGCAGACATCAGGTATACATTTCAGATTCTGGAAGGTTCAGATTCCATCCTTCCAATTCCAGAGTCAACATTAAGAACAGTGCATTTCTGGTAGGAATGCTGAACTGTTCAAACACTTTCATGAAAGCTTTGAGTTGTTAAAAAAGCCCAAGTGCTCTTCTGACTTGTGGTTGAGAACAATATTTCTACTTGATAGGGGTGCCAAATATTCTTAGTGGGGAAAGAAAAGTCTTTTCAACAGATGGTGCCAGGGCAATTGGAAATCCACATGTGAAAAAATGATTTTGGACCTCTGTCTTAACACTGTACACAAATTAACTCAAAATGAATCAAAGACCTACATGCAAGAGTGGACACTGTAAGACTCTTAGAATGTTTCTAACTTCCAAAATGGAGTAAATCTTCAGAACATTGAGTCAAACAATGTGTCTTAGGACACCAAAAGTACAAACAACAACAACAAATTGGACTTCATCAAAATGAAAACTTCAGTGCTTCAAAGTGAAAGTCGCTCCGTCGTGTACAACTCTTTGTGACCCCATGGACTATACAGTCCATGAAATTCTCCAGGCCAAAATAGTGGAGTGGGTAGCCTTTTCCTTCTCCAGGGGATATTCCCAACCCAGGGATCGAACACAGGTCTCCCGCATTGCAGGCGGATTCTCTACCAGCTGAGCCAGAAGGGAAGTGCTTAGTGCTTCAAAGGACACCATCAAAAAAGGCAGTCTAAAAAGGAATATATGCAAATTATACAGCTAATAAGGTACATGCATGCAGAATATAAAGACCTCATGACTCAAAAATGTAAATATAACTCTATAATGAAAAGTAACCCAATCAAAAAAACTGCCAAAGGATACAAACAGACGTTTTTCCAAAGAAGACACACAAACGATCAGTAAGAATGTTAAAACATACCCAAAATCATAGTCATAAGGCAAAAAAATTTGCAAATCAAAATCACAACAAGATAGGACTTCAGGCCCACTAGACTGGATATAATCAATATAAGCAAGTGTTAGAGAGAACACGAAGAATTAGAACCCTCATAGAATCCAGGTGGGAGTGTAAACTGGTGCAGCCACTTTGGAAAACAGTTTCTCAAAAAGTTAAACACAGAATTACCATGCGGCTCAGCAACTCCACTCCTAGGTATACAACCAAGAAAAACAAAAACATATGTCCACACAAGCCCTTGTACACAGATGTTCACTGCAGCATTATTCATACTAGCCAAAAAGTGGAAAAACTCAGAATGTGATAGAGCCATACTATTTAATAGGACTAAGCAATAAAAAGGAATGAAATACCAATACATCCTGCAACACAGATGACTTTAACTATATTAAGTGAAAACAGTCATTCACACCAAAAAACCACAATATTGTATGACTTCATATATATGAAATGTTCAGAACAAGCAAATCAATACAGACATAAAGCCCAGGGTTGGAGGCAGTTAAGGATCAGACAGGACTATTAATGGGTATGGGCTTTCTGCATTGACAGGTGATTTACCACCACTGAGCCACCAGGGAAGCCCAGGTATGGGTTTTTTTGCGGGATGGGGGAGATGAAAATATTCTAAAACTAGATTATGCTGATGGCTTCACGACCTTATGGTATACTGTAAGACATTAAACTGTACAGTTTAAATGGGTGAATTATATGGTATATGAATTATACCTCAATAAAGTTTTTTTTTTTTAATCTTGGTCAACAAATATGCCCAACCCTAAACTTCATTGATTCTTTTTTTGGCTACACAGAATGGCATGCGAGATCCTAGTTTCCCGACCAGGGATTGAACCTGGTGCCCCTCTCCACCTCCATGCAATAGAAGTGTGGAGCCCCAACTGCTGGACCACCAGGGAAACCCCTCAATAAAGTTGTTTTTTAAAAAGTCTACGAAGAAACACGAATCTGTCAATATCAATAAAGTACACAAAGTGACACTCTTTGTAACCATTAATTTCAAGACACAAGTATATAAATCCATACATTTGAGAAAAATAACATTTAAAAAAAAGCAAAAACTAAAGCAAAATTTGTTTTTAAGGGTTAAGTGCTCTGCCCTTAGGAAACTAAAACAGAACTTTATCTGCGCCTAAACATTCCCCAGTTAGGCAGCACACACTTTACCCAAGGTCACCTCCCCATTCACAGGATGGGGAGATAAACTGACTTCTGACGTCTATGACCGTCATGCTGGCTAGGCAGAGGAATAATTAGAGGTAAAAACAGCTTGGACAGTTTCTCAGGACATGAGTCTTTGAGGGAAAAGCACATGCATAGTTAAATGGTCGTTACCACTGTATGTTGCCTGAGAACCATTTTAAAAGAACAACTTACCTTGAAGGTGGTTTTTTTTTGGGGGGGCGGTTTCAGACTCAAGATTCTCATAACAAGTCAAGAAAACAATGCTTGCTACATACCCATGGCTGTTACTCCAATATTCTAGCTTTAGCAGTGATACAAAGACATTAAGTAGAGAGAGAGCACGACACCAATTCTCTTTTACTGGCTGAGAATCTAAGCAGAATTTAACATCTTTCACCTGTGATGCCTCATCAAACACAAACTGAGAGAGGGAGGGAGTGCAGGTTACTCTTAAACTGCAAAGGTATTTTGCCATGATTAGATGAACGTGGTGGCTGAGCCTGCAGGGCAAACAAAGCAGAATGACCCTTACTATGCCGGACTTAAATGTGTCACCTGATCCATGGTCAGTTTCCTCTGCCATAAAGTGAAGGGAACAATCAGTCCTGCTTTCTCAATGTCTTTTGTAACTATGATACAAAAATGAAAGAATTTTACACACTTTAAAAATACTTTTACGACTAAAAGACAATTTACCAGAAAAACAAAAAACCAACCAACCAGCCAAATAAACAAAAAACAAGAAAAGCAACCCTACAGCTAATGCTTTCTCTTGAAAAAGCTGATGTTTCCAAGGTAAACCTAGACAGAAGTAAACTTGGAGTGGGTAACTAACCAGACTGTTAGGAAGGACTTCCACCTCTGAACCAGGAGCCCTAAACAAGCCCTAAACAAGTGCACAGGCCTGAAGACTGAGCTGTCCTTCCCCAGACTGACATTGTTGCCAGAGGCGCCCTGCCTGTGGTGGTGCATGGTATAGGTAAGCTGGCATCTTTTAAAGTGTTGGTTAAAGTACAAATTATTAAAATTTTATGAAAAGCAAGGGCAGTTGTCAATATTTATTAAAAACTTAAAAAGTATATACAGAATTCTGTTTCCCACTACATGCAGCTAAAAATAAGAGATGTTTCATTAAAAAAAAAAAAAAACAAAAAAAAACACAATTCTGAAAGGTGGAGAGGAGACAGACTGGGAAGGGACCTTGGGGCCCAGAAGATTCGAATTGAGTTCTCCTTTTCTTTTTGCCTCATATATTCCAGGCTAGGTGCTGAAGAAGTTGGCAACCCAGAAATGCCAACTACTGTAGACTCAAAAAAAGCTGCAATGTAAGTCTACCCTCTCAGGCCAGTGGACTGAGAATGGGGCAGTCTAGCAGGACAGAATTTTTAGACAATAACCACTCTACTGCAACCAACCCCACAGAAAACATGGTGGCCCGCTCCCACTCCACCTGGTAGTATCAGAGATCAGCGACTTTCATCCCCACCAGTGACAATGACCCCCTCTCCCCAACAATATTAGTAGAGGCCAGGAGGGAGACTGGATTTTATTGCCCAGCAGCACAAGGCAGGGTGGAATCACAAAGGTCTAACTGAGAAATTACACCCACACAGCAGTGACAAGGAATCCCTACCCACAGACACCAAGGAAGCCAGGTGAGGAGCCTCCACCTCCACTCAGTATAACCAAGCAGCACCTCCTATCCCCCTAGCAGTGTCAGAAGCCTGTTCTGTTGTGCTCACCAACACTAAAATGACACACATTAGAATTATGTGGCAAAGTTGTAGAAGAGCCAGCATCAATATGCTTCCACAAGCAACTATGAATACGCTTGAAACAAATGAAAATAGCCTCAGTAAAGAAAAAGATATAGAGATGAACCAAATGGAAACTTCAGAACTGAAAATTATAATAACTAGCATAAAAAACCTGATAAATAAGTTAAACTGAAGAAAGAAGAAACAATGAACATGAACAAACATGAACAAAAGGAATTTCCCATTCTGAACAAGAGGAAATAGACTGGGGGAAAAAAACCAGGGCCTCAGGGACATGTGGGACTATAATAAAAGACCTAATGCTGCATATAAATGTCATCAGAATCTCAGGAGGAGCAGATAGGGGAAGGGGCTGAAAACGTATTCAAAAAAATAATGGCTGAAAGCTTTCCAAATTTAGCAGAAGACATAAACTTACAGATTCAAGAAGCTGAGAGAACCTCAAACAAAATAAACCCAAAGAATACATTCCACGATACATCATAAGCTTTTGAAAATTACAAACAACTGAAATAGTATATTTCTCACCAGAAACTATGGAGGCCAAGAGAAAGTGGCACAACACTTTTCAAGTGCTGAAAGCAAATAACCGTTAATCCAGAGCCCTATAACCAGCAAAAACATCCTTCAGGAAAAAGGGTGGAAATAAAGATCTTAGATGAAGAAAAACTAAAAAAATCTGCTGGCAGATTTATCTTAAATGAATGGCTAAATGAAATCCTGTAAACAGAAAGTAAACGATAAAAGGGAAACTTGTAATATCATGAAGAAAGAAAGAACAAAAACAAAGTATAGATAAATATAATTTCCTTTCCTCTAGAATCTTGTAAATGATGTGTGATGGATGAAGCAAAAATTATAACACATCTGATGTGGTTCTAATGCTGTGTCTGTAGAGGAATTATTTAAGACAATTTTAAGTGGAGTAGGATAAAGTGATGTAAACAGAGATATGGTTTCCATATTTCACTCAAAATGATAAAATGATGACACTAGTAGACTGTGATAAATTACGTACATACAATGCAATACCTAAAAATCCACTAAAAAAGCTACACAGATACATTAAAAAACACTACATATAATTAAAAGTGGAATTTAAAAATGTGTTCAAGTTAAGAAAAAAAGAAAAATGTGTTCAAGTAACCCACAAGGGGGCAAGAAAAAGAAAGCAGAGGAACAAAAAAAACAAAAAAGAAAATAAAGAATAAAATAGCAGGCATAACTCCTAACATATCAATTATTACACTAAATGTAGATGATCTAAATACACCAGTTAGAGACAGGCAGAATGGATAAAACAACAGGATCTGATAATATGAGACATTTCAAATGTAACAATACAGGAAGGTTGGAAGTGAAAGGATGAAAAATTATGTATCATACAAATATTAAGCAAACGAAAGCAGGAGTTTATTTCATCATCTAATAATAATACTATTATCAGACAAAATAGACATCAGAGCAAAGAAAATTACCAGAGATCTAATGACAAAAGATTAATCTACCAAGAAAATATAGCAATCTTAAATAGGTATGTACCAAACAACATAATCTGCAAAATATGTGAATCAAACTAATAAAAGTGAGTGGAGGAAAAAACAAATTTAAATTATAGTTGGAAACTTCAACTCTTTCAACAAGAAACAGAAAAGCTGGATATGAGGTCAGCAAGGAAACCAAGAAACTCAAAAGTACAAACTACTACAACTTATCCAGTTTGAAATAGCTATTCAAGAAATTTCATGTGTAATTCAAAAGCTCCTGAGAAAGCAGACTCCAGGAAATTTCCTGGCATTCCAGTGGTTAGGACTCTTCCACTGCTGGGGGCATGGGTTCAATCCCTGGTTGGAAACTTAGATCCACATGTGGCAATGCCAAAAACAAAACAAACGAAAAACAATGCAATCTACCATACTGATAGGCTTGAAAAGAAAAACTGTGTGCTCATATCAATAGATGTTGATAAGGCACTTGACAAAATTCAACCACCAAGATAAAAACTCTCAGAAAACTAGGAATAAAAGGGAACTTTAACTTGATAGTAAGCCTCCACAAAAGCCTACAGCTAATACATACTACTTAATGGTGAAAGAGTGACTGCATCTTTTAAAAACTGGGAGCAATGTAAGGATGTCTACTTTCATCCCTACTATTCAACATACTAGTAGCCAGTGCAATAAGCCAAAAAAGGAACTAAAAGGCATACAGATCAGAAAGTAAGAAATAAAACTACTACTATTTGCAGATCACATAATCGATTATCTATGTACAAAACTTTAAGGAACCTACAAAAACATTTATAGAATAAGTGAATTTGCAGGGATTCATAGGATACAAGATAAATATATAAAAACCAACTGTATCTCTACAAACTATCAAAGGACACATGAAAAAGAATTTTAAAAAAAGAAACAGTGTCAGTCTAACAAAACATGTACAAGGCTTGTATGCTAAAAACTACAAAATACCAATGAATAAAAAAACCTAAATAAATGAGAAACACACGTGTTCATGGACTGGAAGATTATCTCCAAATTGTTACACAACTCTAGCACAATTCCTATTAAAATCTCAGTAAGAATTTCTGTAGATAGAGGTAAGATTATGGTAAAAAATTTATAGGCGAAGGCAAAGGAATTAGATTAGCTGAAAGAACCAATTTACTTAATTTCAAAATTTATTATGTAGCTTCAATAATCATATTGCACGGTATTGATGGTGAGACAGACAAAAAGACTGATGAAACACAACAGAGAACTCTAAAACAGATCCGCACAAGCACAACCAACTGATATCTGGCAGAAATGTAAAAGCAATTCAATGGAGGAAGAACAGTCTTCTCAACAAATGCTGCTAGTTGGATATCTATAGTGGAAGGAAAAAGAAAAAAAGAGAGAAAGAATAAACAGAAAAGAAAAGAAAGGAATCACTCAAGCTGGAATTCACACCTTATATAGAAATCCACTTGAAGTGGATTATAAATTTAAATGTACAACACAAAACTATAAAACTTATAGAGAAATATGTAAGAGAAACGAGAGCGAGGTAGTCTTTAACTTGCTACCAAAAGCACAACCCAGAAAAGACAAAGTTCATAAACAGGACTTAAACAAAATTAAAAAAGTTTTCGCTCTCCAAAAGATCCCATTAAGAAGATGAAGACAAGCTACAGACAGGAGAAAATATCTGCAAACCACATATCCAACAAAGGACTAGAATGCTTAAGAAATTCTCCACATGAAACATTAAAAACTGCAAATGATCCAATTACAAAATGGGCAAAAGATATGAATAGGTATTTCACTGAAGAGGCAAATAAACACATTCAGTATCACTAGCCAGGAGGGAAATGCAAATTAAAACATCACTATGCATCTATTAGGCTAAAAAATTTTTAATGGTATTAAATGCTACCAAGAATATGGAGTAGGTGGGTCACAAACACATTATTGGTGGGAATGTAAAAGAAAAGTCTGTAATAGAATGTAATAGAAAAGTCTGTCTACTTTAGAAAAAACTAAACGTGAACCACCCTATGACCTAGTAATTACACTCCTGGGAATTTTTCTCAGAGAAATGAAAACTTCTGCTCACATAAAAACCTGTATATATACCCCATACAAGAGTGCTATTTGGGGCTGTTCAACACAAACATAATAATGTACTTTGGTGAATGAGAGTTGGCATGTCCAATGCAGCCTCTAGAAAAATAACCGGTGTAATACTAAGACTTGTTTTCTAAAGTTGATACCGTGAGTTATTTTTGTGAACAGTCTGATGTTTGGGACCTTTTTTTTTTTTCCCAAAATAAAAAAGTCCTTATTAAACCAGGAATTTGAAGGAAAAAGAACCCCCAAAAACCTGTATATAAATGCTTAAAACAGCTTAACAGTCGAAGAATGGAAACCACCCAGATGTCCTTCAATGACTGGAGATTTAAATCCACTGTGGTACACCAATAGCCTGGTACATCAACAGTATGAAAAACATAAAAACAAAACTACTGATAGAGGCAACAACCTGCATGCATTTTCAGAGAATCACGCTTAGCGAAAAAAGCCAACCCTAAAAGTTTACATACCATACGATTCTCCTTATGTAACATTCCTGACATGTCAAAATTATAGAAATGGAAAACAGATTAGTGGTTGCCAGGAGCTGAGGAACTGCAGGCAGGATGGAAGTGGGTACAGCCATAACAAGATAACAGGAGTGACCCCTGGCATGATGGAAAGGTTCTCTATCTTGACTGTTAATCAATGTCAATACCTGGTTGTGATATAGTACTGAAGTTTTTGTAAAAATATTATTTGAGAAAATGGGTAAAGGGACACTGGGATCTCTCTATACTATTTGTTATAATTGCATATAATAGATTTGCATGTATAATTTCTTAAAATTACAAAATTCTAGAATAAATTTCTCAATAATTGTACAATTATTCCAAAATAAAACTACCTAAAAATTTTAAAGAAGATGGTACAGTACTTTTCTCAAATGGGGCAGTAATGAGTAAGACTAATTAAAAGATCTCATATACATAAGATAATATGCAAGATACACATACAGCATGGTAAATATTGCACTTTTAATAAGCTGTGTGTTTAAACTGAAATGAAATCAACACAAATTAATGTATTTCTGAAATTAAAGTTAGTCTTTAAAAGTAACTAAATTTTGGTGATGGCTGCATACTATGAATACACCACAAACTAGTGAATTGTGTACTTCAAAGAGTGAACAGTATGGTACATGAATTATATCTCAATAAAGCTGTTAAAGGAAAAAACAAAGTACTTGAAATGTGGAAAATGCTCTTCAAAATTTTACCAGGATACTCTAATCTTTCTTCAACTTTCTAAGATCAGCTAATTTGCAAAGCTAGAATAGTACTATACATTTTCAGACCGTGAGGGTCTTGCACAAAGAAACTGCAGTTTGACTACTGCACCTCTTGTCACAGCGCAAGCAAGACTTCATCCAGGCCATTTATACTAAAACTGCTCAGAGCAGTAAACCTGGGAGTCAGCCTCTAGTCCCCGCTTCAAAGTACAGGTAAAACAAAGCAGAGAAACCCCAGGACAAAACAGAGTTCACACCTCAGGTCTGAGTCATCTCTCCTCTGTTATGGGTGAAGGGCAGAGAGAGCAAGTTCTTGTCTATACTCAGTGTCTCGCCACCAGTTTTCTACTAAGCTTCGGTACACAACTTACACTGACATCAGGTAGCTTTGCGAAAGGGAAAAGGCACACTAGTATGTTCCTCAAGGAAACGCGCTTCATCTCAGCATGAACTACCATATCCCTGGAAGAAAGAAGCGTACTGACTACAGTAGGGTACTGCAAGCTGGTCTACCCATTAAGGGTGTTGCCCCCAAAGAGTTCACAGGAGGATGGGTACTGTGGGTACTAAGCATGGAGGGATCCTGAGTATATGGGCACTAAGCAGGCATGCAGCAGAGTAACCCATCCATTAAGGGTGTCACCCTGAAGAGCACAGAGAATGGATACGATGAGTGCTGAGTAAAGGTAACTGAGGATAGCAGAGGTACTGAGTGCTGGAGGGTAATTACTCAAGGGTTCGCCCAAGAAGAGGGCAGGGAGGATGGGTATGGGGGTACTGAATACACAGCATACTGTGGGGTAATCCGCTCCTCAAGGGCGTCACCCCAAGGAACACAGGAAGGATTAGGACGATGGGCACTTGAAGGCAGAGGGGTACTGGAGAGTAATCTGTTCCTCAAGGGGTCGTCCCAGGGGCGAAGGGTCAGTCCGGACAGAAGCCGACCAGCGTCTTTGCGCTCTGGGAAAAACGAATGCCCACAAATCACAGCCGGTTCGTCAAGGGCGCGCCACCCTTCCAGCCGTCCAGGCGGGGAGAGGACACAGCCTGACGACTCCCACGTGACGCCTCCTCGACCTTGGGGGTCACCCCGGCCGCTGCGCCCGTTCTCTCACATCCGCCGCGCAGCCCACCCCCTGCCCATCATAGCCAATGGCTTGCCGCTCCGCGCCCCGCGCGACCTCTGCGCAAGCCCGCACCCGCCAATCTCCGCCCGCCAGGAAGCGCCCCCCGCAACATTGGCTGCCACGTCCGTCTGTCAGGCTCCGTCCCACCCACCTTCCCCCGTCAGCCCCGCTCCAGCCAGCTCCACTCCCTGTCACCCGGGCGGCGGCGACAACGAGGGCGCGGCGGCCTTGCCCCATGCCAAGACCCTCGCCGCCTGCCTGAGCGGAGCGGAGCCTCCCAAATCCGGCTGGACCCGGCCGCCGCGCAAGCCTACCTGTCTCCGGCTGAGCTCCACCCGAATGAGGCGCCGACACCCCACTCCGGGGCACCAAACTCTCGGCCCCGCCTCAGCGTGTGGCGTCAGCACGCCGCCCCGCCCTGAGACGAGAGGGGCCGCCCCTACCTCGTGAGCGGAGTCTTGACGTCACAGAGTCGCGCCCACATCTCCTGTGGCGCGGCTTTGGGGCAATAGTGTTAGCTCCGAGGTTGTGGCTTGCTTTTTGGCCCTTCGGGTCCTGACCGGCTTGCGTGGCAGTTCTGAAAGGGGGTCTGCGTGTTGCTAAGTACTGTCTCCTGCAGTAGGTGTCAGGAGTTCTCTGATGGAGAACTGACCTAGTATGTGATGTCAGAAACAAACCTTGGTCGGCAGTGCGCGCTCGAGGCGCCTCAGGCAGTGACCCGTGGAGTGAGAACCAGGAAGTCCTAACCGTGACACTAGGTAGGCCAAAGTAGGCAACGGGCTCGCGGGAGCCTTCACTTGGTGCATGGATGGTTTATTATGCCATTTCATCGAATACCAAGTGGTCGTCCGCTTTTAAAGGTTGTTTTACTTACTGCTGAGAAAAGGGGGGAAAAAAACACTTTTTTACTAGGACACCTCAATCGTAGATACAGCACTATTTTCAAAATGTGGAGGACAAAAATCTCAATTTTGCTAAAATATGGTAAGTTGTAAGCAATCACATACTGAGAAAGTCCTTTCAGTTCTTCAGTCTTTATTAGCAAGGGAAAAGCCTCATTTAATGCTAAAGTGTCTTTAATTCCACTTTTTCTCCCTTCCCTTTTCTGACCAAGATAAAACTTAGGCTCACAACTTTTGGTGGACAATAATATACATAGAAGTTACTTGGTCTTCCTGATTTGTGATAGGAATGAGATATATGGCAAGTAATAGGTTTTCTGATTTACTGTAATGCTAAAATGTTTCCTTTTGTAATAAAAATGTCCATTTTAAAACTACAATAACTCGATACTAGTATGGGAAGGTGGCATCCAAATGACCGACAGTAGGGAAAGGCTGTTCCACACCGTCTTGAATTGTTCCTCCGCGTTTATTCCCCACAACTTGAAGGCAAGGACCGTGTCATGTGGCATAGCCGAGGATACTGGGGTGACAAAGGGCAGTCATCTGGTCATAGGGGTCTGACCTTGAAAGCTCCATAGAGGACACAAGTGTCTGAATCTGGGCCGAAATTCAGACAGAATTTGCCACCTGCTGGCAAGTATGATACAGACTTGTAGCAAAATTTCTTAGGTGAAGTAAGTGAAAGTTGCTCAGTTGTGTCTGACTCTTTGGGACTCCATGGACTATACAATCCATGGAATCTCCAGCCCAGAATACTGGAGTGGGTAGCCTTTCCCTTCTCCAGGGATCTTCTCAACCTAGGGATCGAACCCCGGTCTACCGCATTGCAGGCCGATTCTTTACCAACTGAGCCACCTGGTAAGCCCACATTTCTAAAAGAGAAAGGCAAAATAGAGGTGGGTTTTTTTGTTTGTTTGTTTTCTTTTCTTTTGTTATTTATGTAGGAAGTAAGGGGCTTCCCTTGGGCTCATTAGTAAAGAATGAGCTTATTGCTCCTGCCATGCAGGAGCCTGTGGTTCTATCCCTGGGTCAGGAAGATCCGCTGGAGGAGGAAATGGTAACCCACTTCGGTATTCTTGCCTGAAAAATCCCATAGACAGAGAAGCCTGGTGGGCTGCATTCCAGAGGGTTGCACAGAGATGGATACAACAGAGTGACTGAACACACACACACACACATAAGTGCTTGTGAGAACAAAGTTAGGCTGATATGTGTTCTGAGGATTTGAAGACTAGGAAAAAGTGAAGGAACCAAGGAACAATATTTTTTTTTCTTTCTCTTTTTATTGTGGTAAAATATAAGAAAAAAAATTGTCCTTTTAAAGTACAATTTAGTGGCATTAATCACTTTACAGTGTTGTGCAACCATAACCACTATCCATTTTACCATTCCAAAGAGAAATTCACAGGAAGCTCAGCTTGGTGCTCTGTGATGGCCTAGATGGGTGGGATGTGGGTGGGGAGTGGGGGGAAGTCCAAGAGGAAGGGGATATACGTATGCATACAGTTGATTCATGTCATTGTATGGCAGAAACTAACACAACATTGTAAAGCAATTATGCTCCAATTAATAAAAGAAATTCTGTAACCATTTAGCAATAACTTCCCACCCCCCTCCCTTCTTCCTTCTCACTAAGTTCTATTATACTTTGTCTCTATAAACTTGATGACTCCATCTACCTCATATACAGTATCATATGAGGTACTGTATATATCTCATACAGATAGCATTTGTCCTTTTATGTCTTGCTTATTTCACTTAGATGTTTTCAGTGTTCATCCATACTATAGCATGGATCAAAATTTCTTTCCTTTTCATGGCTGAGTAATACTCTGTTTTGTGGATATACTGCGCCTTGTCTATCCATTCATCAGTTGATGGACATTTGGTTTATTTCTACCTTTCTGCTTTTGTGAATAGTGCTACTATTACTGAACTAAACTTTGGTCTACTTGCCTGACTGGCAGCAAGACCAATCTACTGACACCAGTTTGTGGTGAAAGAAAATACAGTGTTTATTGTAAGGCCAAGCAAGGGAAAAAGGCAGCTTGTGCTCAAAAGATCAAAACTCCTCAATGGCTATCAGGAAAGGTTTTGTTTGTTTTTTAAATTTTTATTCTTTATTTTTGGCTGTACCATGTGGCTTGCGGGATCCTAGTTCCCTGACTAGGGATTGAACCCATGACCCCAGTAGTGAAAGTACAGAGTCCTGATCACTGGACTGCCAGAGAATTCCCAGGGAAGTGTTTTGAAAGGCAACATTAGGGGAAAGGGTCACAGGGTGCCTGGAGGACATTCTTCTGATTGGTGGTGAAGTAACTAGCTGCTATTTCAGGAGTCAACATCAGCCTTCTGGTTCCAGCTGGCCTGGGCTCTATGTGCTTGTGTTCAGTATGCAGTTAACGTCCTCCACCTAGTGGGGGTTTTTGTATCTGCAAAACAACTCAAGTATATGGTTCAGAATACTATCTACAACTCTTGAGGAGGAGCTATAAAGGTCCTTGACTTTGTTTTATGGCTAAATTATTATTAATTTGCCTTGACTGTTTTCCTTCGGTTTTGCTTTTTCTCACTTCTCTGATTAAATTTGCTCTTTGGAACTTAGGGTAAGCCTAGGGGCTAAAGCTTTTCTACAAACAAGAGAGAGGGTAGGGCTTCCCTGGTGGCTCAGTGGTAAAGAATCCACCTGCCAGTGCAGAAGACATGGGTTAGATTCCTGGTCCAGGAAGATCCACATACCTATGAGCAACTAATATCCCACATGCCTATGGGCACATGGAAGCACTAAACCCATGTATCACAACTACTGAACATGTGCTCTAGAGCCTGTGAGCCGCAACTACTGAACCTGCATGCTACAACTACTGAAGCCTGCACGGCTTAGAGCCCATGCTCCTAAAAAAGAAGCCACTGCAATGAGAAATCCATGTACTACAACTATAGAAAAGCCTGCTTACCACAACTAGAGAAAAGCCTGAACAGCAATGAAGACCCAGCACAGCCAAAATTAAATAAATCAAATTAAAATCATTAAAAAAAGAGAGACCAGGATACTGGAGTCTGTCCCTGGAAAGTCCCACAGGGTCCTGCTTGGTTTCACTACAAAGATCATTGGCTTACAAGTGTCTTTTAAGTACTTGTTTACAATTTTATTGGGTATTTCTAGGAGCGTAAGTGGTTGGTCATATGGTAATTCTATCTCCAGCTTTCTGAGCAAGTGCTAAACTGTTTCCCACAGGGCCTATACCATTTTACATTCCCACTAGCAGTGCATGATGGTTTCAATTCTTCCGCATATCCTTCAGCACTTAATTTCTTAAAAAAAATTTTTATTATAGCCATATTAGTATGTGTGAGCTGATATCACTGTTGTCTTGTTTTGCATTTCCCACAAGCTGGTTTTAGAAAAGACAGAGGAACCAGAGATCAAATTGCCAACATCCGCTGGATCATGGAAAAACCAAGAGAGTTCCAGAAAAACATCTATTTCTGCTTTACTGACTATGCCAAAGCCTTTGACTGTGTGGATCACAATAAACTGTGGAAAATTCTGAAAGAAATGGGAATACCAGACCTGCTTCTTGAGAAACCTATATGCAGGTCAGGAAGCAACAGTTAGAACTGGACATGGAACAACAGACTGGTTTCAAATAGGGCAAGGAGTACGTCAAGGCTGTATATTGTCACCCTGCTTATTTAACTTCTATGCAGAGTACATCATGAGAAACTCTGGGCTGGAAGAAGCACAAGCTGGAATCAAGATTGCTGGGAGAAATATCAATAACCTCAGATATGCAGATGACACCACCCTATGGCAGAAAGTGAAGAGGAACTAAAAAGCCTCTTGATGAAAGTGAAAGAGGAGAGTGAAAAAGTTGGCTTAAAGCTCAACATTCAGAAAATGAAGATCATGGCATCTGGCCCCATCACTTCATGGCAAATGGATGGGGAAACAATGGAAACAGTGGCAGATTTTATTTTGGGGGCCTCCAAAATCACTGCAGATGGTGAGTGCAGCCATGAAATTAAAAGACACTTACTCCTTGGAATGACCAACCTAGATAGCATATTGAAAAGCAGAGACATTACTTTGCCAACAAAGGTCCGTCTAGTCAAGGCTATGGTTTTTCCTGTGGTCATGTATGGATGTGAGAGTTGAACTGTGAAGAAAGCTGAGCGCCAGAAGAATTGATGCTTTTGAACTGTGGTGTTGGAGAAGACTCCTGAGAGTCCCTTGGACTGCAAGGAGATCCAACCAGTCCTTTCTAAAGGAGATCAGTCCTGGGTATTCTTTGGAAGGAATGATGCTAAAGCTGACACTCCAGGACTTTGGCCACCTCGTGAGAAGAGTTGACTCATTGGAAAAGACTCTGATGCTGGGAGGGGTTGGGGGCAGGAGAAGGGGATGACAGAGGATAAGATGGCTGGATGGCATCACCGACTCATTGGACGTGAGTTTGAGTAAACTCCCGGAGTTGGTGATGGACAGGGAGGCCTGGCGTGCTGTGATTCATGGGATTGCAAAGAGTCGGACACGACTGAGCGACTGAACTGAACTGAATGACTAATTACATCAAATTTTTTAGGTGCTTATTGGCCATTTGTATATCTTCTTTGGAGAAAAGTTTAAGTCATTTGCCCTTTTTTGAATTGGGATTTTTGTCTCATTGTTGAGTTGGAAGAGTTCTTTATATATTAACCCCTCATCAGTTATATGAGTTGCAAATATTTTCTCCCATTCTGTAGGTTGTCTTTTTACTTTCTTGATAATGTTCCTAAATGAACAACAGTTTTAAACTTTGAAGTCCATTTTATCCATGTTTGTTGTTATTGTTACATAGCTCATTATCTGTCATAGTCAAGAATCCATTGCTAAATCTGAGGTCATGAAGATTTATTCTTCTTCTAAGAATTTTATGGTTTTAGCTTTTATATTTAGGTTGTCTATGCGTTTTGAGTTAATTTTTGTATATGATGTGCAGTAGGAGTTCAACATCATCTTTTTGCACATGGCTTAAAGCTCAACATTCACAAAACTAAGATCATGACATCTGCTCCCATCACTTCATGGGAAATAGATGGGGAAACAGTAGAAACAGTGACAGACTTTGTTTTTGGGGGCTCCAAAATCACTGTGGATGGTGATTGCAGCCATGAAGTTAAAAGACATTTACTCCTTGGAAGGAAAGTTATGACCAACCTAGACAGCATATTAAAAAGCAGAGACATTACTTTGCCAACAAAGGTCCGTCTAGTCAAGGCTATGGTTTTTCCAGTATCTTGTATGGATGTGAGAGTTGGACCATAAAGAAAGAAAGCAAGCTGAGTGCTGAAGAATTGATGTTTTTGAATTGTGGTGTTGGAGAAGACTCTTGAGAGTCCCTTGGACTGTGAGGAGATCAAACCAGTCCATCCTAAAGGAAATCAGTCCTGAATATTCATTGGAAGGACTAATGTTGAAGAANCTTGTATGGATGTGAGAGTCGGACCATAAAGAAAGCAAGCAAGCTGAGTGCTGAAGAATTGATGTTTTTGAATTGTGGTGTTGGAGAAGACTCTTGAGAGTCCCTTGGACTGTGAGGAGATCAAACCAGTCCATCCTAAAGGAAATCAGTCCTGAATATTCATTGGAAGGACTAATGTTGAAGAACTGTATATGATATGAAGTAGGAATCCAACATCATCTTTTTGCACATGGCTTAAAGCTCAACATTCATAAAACTAAGATCCAGTAATTTGGCCACCTGATGTGAAGAACTGACTCATTGGAAAAGACTCTGATGCTGGGAAAGATTGAGGGCAGGAGGAGAAGGGGACGACAGAGGATGAGATGGTTGGATGGCATCACCAACTCAATGGACATGAGTTTGAGTTAGCTTTGGGTGTTGGTGATGGACAGGGAGGCCTGGCTGCAGTCCATGGAGTCTCAAAAGAGTCAGACATGACTGAGCGGCTGAACTGACTGACCAGGGAGAGATTGAACTCATACTCTTGCCAGTGAAAACATGGAATCCTAACCACTGGACCCACCAGGGAATTCCCCTATTGCCTGTAATCTATATTATTTCCTTTCTTCTGCTAGCTTTGGGTTTGGTTTGCTCTTTTTTCTTTCTCTCTCTTTTTTTAGTTCATTAAAGTGTAAAGTTAGGTTATTGATTATTGTTTGTTTGTTTTTGCCACATGGCATGTAAGATCTTCACCAGTAATTAAACTCATGCCCCCTTCATTGGAAGCACAGTCTCAACTACTGAACCACCAGGGAATTCCCTTTCTTCTTGTTTAATGCACACTTTTACAACTATAAAATTTCCTCTGAGCACTGCCTTCACTATAGCCAATGTCTTTTGTTCAGTATATTTTTTCACCAAAATATGTATTCTGCATTCATTCAACAAATATTTCTACTGGGTTGGTTCTAGGTGCTGGGAATATAGAAGTGAACACAACACAGGCAATATCTAAAATGTCACAGTGCTAACATTTTATGGAAACCAGCAAGGTAGCAATTAATTTGAAATCTGTAAAACAAGGTACTGTGATAGAGAATGGCAGTTGCATTGCTTTTGTTTTTGAAATATACTTTATTCAATAGGTAACATATTCACTTGGTTCAGAAATCAGAACAATATTAAAAGGTCTAGTTTGCAGAGTCTCCCTTGCACGCCTGTTACCATCCATGTCATAGTCTGCTGGCCTCTCAAACCCCATTCCTGTCAGAGGTAACTCTTTGTTTGTTGAATCATGGAGCAATCAAGTATTCCAGGATGAAAGCAGAGGTGGAGGGAATTCAGGGGCTTGGAGAGTGGCCATTTACCAACTAGGACAGAGGTATTTCTATATTTTAATTGGCACAACCTTGCTGGTGTATATTTGCTGAATATTCATGTTACCTATAACCACTTACAGTCTTATATAGTCTTCTAGCATTTTTCATGCAAATACAGATGCTAAAGATAGCATATTAGGTACTCCCTTCTGTACCTTGCTTTTTTAACTTTAGCAAAGTATGCTGGAAATGTTTATATATCAGTCCATGAAGACTATGTTCATTTTTTCCAGTTATTTGATAGTTCATCTTTGTCCCATGTTGTATTGGCTGGGGCAGTTCTTCTGGAACTGAATGGCCTCATTCTATTAATTGGAGGCTCAAGCTGGACTTTTTATCAGCTGGATTCCAGAGAGCGAAAAGGGAAGCTACAAGGCTTTTTAAGGCCCAGGTACCAGAGCCATACAGCTTTTTTTCTGTTGTATTGAATGGGTCTGTGCAAGTCACAGGACCAGAACCAGATTCCAGGGGAGAGGAAATAGATGCCAGCCCTCAGTGGGAAGAGCATGTGGACATGGGGATCAGAGGGATTGTTTGAGTTAGGTCTTTGTAGACATTCTACCACATGGTATGTTGTGCTGTGCTTAGTTGCTTCAGTCGTGTCCAACTCTTTGAGACTCTATGAACTGTAACCTGCCAGGCTCCTCTGTTTCCATGGGATTCTCCAGTCAAGAATACTGGAGTGGTTGCCATGCCCTCCTCCAGGGGATCTTCCTGACCCAGGGATCAAACCCACGTCTCTTACATCTTCTACATTGGCAGGCAGGTTCTTTACCACTAGCACCACCTGGCCATCAAGGCCCAATCATGGTTCACATGTCTTATTTAATATTATGCATCTTTAGTTTCTTAAATTAGTACATTTCTCCCACTCCTTCCCCTTTTGTTTGGCTTTAGTTTTTGGAAGGTTGCAGTCAATTGTTCCATATTCTGGATTTACCTTATTATTTCCTCATGATGTCTTCTAACTTCTGAATTTCCTGTTAACTACATGACTGAAGCAACTTAGCAGCAGCAGCAGCAGCAAGATGGGTAAAAAACCTAATTGAAATTAAACATTACTTATAAAAATATTTTTTATTCATAGATTATGTTTTACAATGATTATCTTTTGCTTGAACAGGATCAGTTAAAAATCTGAGACAGATCAAGTCATTCCTTACTCAGAATCCCTGAAGGGGATTTCATTTATTTGCCAAGGTTCTTAAAATGGTCTAAAAGCCCTACCTAATCTTCCCACTCCCTTCTATGACCTCATTTCCTCCTACATTTCCCCTCACAGCCTCTCCTCCTGCCATACTGGCCTCCTTGCCCTTCCTCAACTCAGAAGACACACACCAGCCTTGGCATCTCACTGTTTCCTCAGATATCCATGTTAACTTGCCTCTAGAGGGCCTCTCTCACCTGGCACATTCTCAGTGAACTTTCCTTGGCCCACTGTATTGTACCCCATCCCACATCTGACCAGACATTCACACATTCACTCCCTGTGTGAAGTTTTCTGGGGCTGCCATAACAAATTACCACAAATAAAGTGCACTGAAAACAACAGAAATGCGAACTTCCCTTTGCAGTCCAGTGGTTAAGAGTCCATGCTTCCACTGCACGGGGTACAGGTTCGATCCCTGGTTGGCATGCCCATGTGCTGCATAGCATGACCAAAAAAAAAAAAAAAACCCAGAAATTCATTCTATTACATTTAGAGATGCAGAAGTCCAAAATCAAGATGTCAGCTGGGTTGTGCTCTCTCCAGAGGCTCTGAAAGAGATTTCACTCCTTGTCTCATCTAATTTCTGGTGGCTCCTGGTATTCCTTAAGTTTGTGGCTGCATTGCTCCAGTGCCTGCCTCTGTGATCACATGGGCGCCTCTTTTTCTATGTATTTCTTTCTTTTTTACATGTACAGGTGAGTGGCATTGAGTACATTTACAGGGTTGTGAAATAGATCTCCAGAACTTCATCCTACAAATTTGAAACTCTACCTAATAGAGTTTTACCCAAAGAGAAAAGCAAAGGAGAAAAGGAAAGATATACCCATTTGAATGCAGAGTTCCAAAGAATAGCAAGGAGAGATAAGAAAGCCTTCCTCGGAAATCAGTGCAAAGAAATAGAGGAAGACAATAGAATGGGAAAGACTAGAGATCTCTTCAAGAAAATTAGACATACAGGGGAACTTTTCATGCAAAGATGGGCACAATAAAGGACAGAAATGGTATGGACCTAACAGAAGCAGAAGATATTAAGAAGAGGTGGCAAGAATACACAGAAGAACTTTACAAAAAAGATCTTCACGACCCAGATAATCACGATGGTGTGATCACTCACCTAAAGCCAGACATCCTGGAATGTGAAGTCAAGAGGGCCTTAGGAAGCATCATTATGAACAAAGCTAGTGGAGGTGATGGAATTCCAGTTGAGCTATTTCAAATCCTGGAAGATGATGCTGTGAAAGTGTTGCATGCAATATGCCATAAAATTTGGAAAACCCAACAGTGGCCACAGGACTGGAAAAGGTCAGTTTTCATTCCAATCCCAAAGAAAGGCAATGCCAAAGAATGCTCAAACTACAGCACAATTGCACTCATCTCACATGCTAGCAAAGGAATGCTCAAAATTCTCTAAGCCAGTCTTCAGCAGTATGTGAACTGTGAACTTCCAGATGTTCAAGCTGGTTTTAGAAAAGGCAGAGGAACCAGAGATCAAATTGCCAACATCTGCTGAATCATCGAAAAAGCAAGAGAGTTTCAGAAAAACAGCTATTTTTGCTTTGTTGACTATGCCAAAGACTTTGACTGTGTAGATCACAATAAACTGTGGAAAATTCTGAAGGAGATGGGAATACCAGACCACATGACCTGCCTCTTGAGAAATCTGTATGCAGGTCAGGAAGCAACAGTTAGAACTGGACATGGAACAATAGACTGGTTCCAAATAAGAAAAGGAGTATGTCAAGGCTGTATATTGTCACCTTGCTTATTTAACTTATATGCAGAGTACATCATGAGAAATGCTGGGCCAGAAGAAGCACAAGCTGGAATCAAGATTGCTGGGAGAAATATCAATAACCTCAGATATGCAGATGACACCACCCTTGTGGCAGAAAGTGAAGAAAAACTAAAGAGCTTCTTGATGAAAGTGAAAGAGGAGAGTGAAAAAGTTGGCTTAAAGCTCAACATTCAGAAAACTAAGATCATGGCATCTGGTCCCATCACTTCATGGCAAATGGATGGGGAAACAGGGAAAACAGTGGCTGACTTTATTTTTATGGGTTCCAAAACCACTGCAGATGGTGATTGCAGCCATGAAATTAAAAGACACTTACTACTTGGAAGGAAAGTTATGACCAACCTAGACAGCATATTTAAAAGCAGAGACATTACTTTGCCAACAAAGGTCCGTCTAGTCAAGGCTATGGTTTTTCTAGTAGTCATGTATGGATGTGAGAGTTGGACCATAAAGAAAGAAAGCTGAGCGCCGATGAATTGATCCTTTTGAACTGTGGTGTTGGAGAAGACTCTTGAGAGTCCCTTGGACTGCAAGGAGATCAAACCAGTCCATCCTAAAGGAAATCAGTCCTGCATATTCATTGGAAGGACTGATGTTGAAGAACTGTATACGATGTGCAGTAGGAATCCAACATCATCTTTTTGCACATGGCTTAAAGCTCAACATTCATAAAACTAAGATCCAATACTTTGGCCACCTGATGTGAAGAGCTGACTCATTTGAGAAGACCCTGATGCTGGGAAAGATTGAGGGCAGGAGGAGAAGAGGACGACAGAGGATGAGATGGTTGGATGGCAACACGACTCAATGGACATGGGTTTGGGTAGACTCCAGCAGCTGGTGATGGACAGGGAGGCCTAGTGTGCTGTGGTTCATGGGGTCGCAAAGAGTTGGACACAACTGAGCGACTGAACTGAACTACCCAATAGGCAACTCCCCATTCTCCCCATCCCTGCTTGTAACGACCATTCTGTCTCTGAACTTACTACTCTAGATACCTCATATAAATGGAGTCATATATATTTGTCCTTTGTGACTGGCTTATTTCACTTAGCATAATATTCTCAAGGTTCATCCATGTTGTTATCATATTGCACAACTTCCTTTCTAAGGCTGGATATTATTCCATAGTATGTATATATCACATTTTGTTTATCCACCCACTGATGAACATTTGAGTTGCTTCTTCCTCTTGGGTATTGTAAATAGTACTATGAATATGGATGTACAAATGTCTTTCCAAAATCCTGCTTTCAGTTCTTTTACAGATCTATCCAAAAATGGGATTGCTGGGATATATGGTAATTTGGGGCCTCCTCAGTGGCTCAGCGGTGAACAATCTGCCTGCATTGTGGGAGGTTTGGGTTTGATCCCTGGGTTGGGAAGATCTCCTGGAGGAGGGAATGGTAATCCACTCCAGTATTCTTGCCTGTAGAATCCCATAGACAGAGGAGCCTGGTGGGCTACAGTCCATAGGGTTGCAGTCAGACAGTTCAGTTCAGTTCAGTCGCTCAGTCGTGTCCGACTCTTTGTGACCCCATGAATCGCAGCACACCAGCTTCCCTGTCCATCACCAACTCCTGGAGTTCACTCAGACTCACGTCCATTAAGTCCGTGGTGCCATCCAGCCATCTCATCCTTGGTCGTCCCCTTTTCCTCCTGCCCCCAATCAGGCTTTATTTTTTTGGGCTCCAAAATCACTGCAGATGGTGACTGCAGCCATGAAATTAAAAGACGCTTACTCCTTGGAAGAAAAGTTATGACCAACCTAGATAGTATATTCAAAAGCAGAGACATTACTTTGCCGACTAAGGTCCGTCTAGTCAAGGATATGGTTTTTCCTGTGGTCATGTATGGATGTGAGTTGGACTGTGAAGAAGGCTGAGCACCGAAGAATTGATGCTTTTGAACTGTGGTGTTGGAGAAGACTCTTGAGCGTCCCTTGGACTGCAAGGAGATCCAACCAGTCCATTCTGAAGGAGATCAACCCTGGGATTTCTTTGGAAGGAATGATGCTAAAACTGAAGCTCCAGTACTTTGGCCACTTCATATGAAGAGTTGACTCATTTGAAAAACAGACAGGACTGAAGCAACTGAGCATACATGCATGTAATTTTATTTTTATTTTTTTGAGGAACCTCAATACAACTTTCCATAGTGGTTGAGCCATTTTATGTTTCCATGAATAGTTCACAAAGGTTCCAGTTTCTCCACATTATCAACACTTGTTATTTTCTGTTATTATAATAGTGAACATTTAAAAATTATTTTTGGCTATGCTGGGTCTTTGTTGCTGCATGGGCTCTTCTCTAGTTGTGGCAAGCAGGGGCTACTCTTCATTGCAGTGTGCGGGCTTCTCATTTTGATGGCTTCTCTTGTTGCAGAACACAGACTCAGTGATTGTGGCACACCGGGTTAGTTGCTCTGTGCCATGTGGGATCTTCCCAGACTAGGGATCAAACCTGTGTTCCCTGCATTGGCAGGCAGATTTTTTACCACTGAACCACCAGGGAAGCCTTGTTATTATTTGTTAATAGTAGTCATCCTAATCTGTGTCTCTCATAGACACTTGTCATTGGCTTAGGGCCCACATAGGTAATCCAGGATTATCTCATCAAGATCCTTAATTATATTTGCAAGATCCTTTCTCCAAGTAAGGTGACATTCACAGGTTCTGGGGACTCAAACATTGACATGTCTTTGGGGGACCACCATTCAACTCATTATACTCCTTTTATTCTCCCTGATACTTTCCTCCATCTGACATGCTATATATTTACTCATTTATCTTGTTTATTGATAGACAATAATCAAAATAAATCTCCAAGGATGAGGATTTTTGTCTTGTTCACCAGTGTGTTCCCAGGGTTGAAAAGAGTCTGGAACAAATGGCTACTCAGCAGATACTGGTTGAATGAATGGCTAGCTAGCCTAGGTCAAGGCTTGCAGGAATTCCTTCCTCCCACCTTTGAAGGGTAAAGGTCTGGGACCAGGGGAATTAGATTACCTAAGACAAGTTTCTTCCTGTAGGGAATGCAATCTTTTTTTTTGGCTGTGCCATGCAGGATTTTAATTCCCCGACTAGTGATTGATCTCTAACCCTCCTACAGCAGAAGCACGGAGTCTTAACCACTGGACCGCTGGGAAAGTCCCAATAATAATATTACCCATCAATTAGGACAAATTCTAGGGTCCTTTTTAAGGAAAAAAAGAAATACAGATATCATTTTTTGCTGCTGCTGCTAAGTCACTTCAGTTGTGTGCGACTCTGTGCGACCCCATAGACGGCAGCCCACCAGGCTCCTCTGTTCCTGGGATTCTCCAGGCAAGAACATAGGAGTGGGTTGCCATTTCCTTCTCCAATGCATGAAAGTGAAAAGTGAAAGTGAAGTAGCTCAGTTGTGTCCGACTCTTAGCGACCCCATGGACTGCAGCCTACCGGGCTCCTTTGCCCATAGGATTTTCCAGGCAAGAGTACTGGAGTGGGTTGCCATTGCCTTCTCCAAGTGATTTAGAATTCCTTGGATAAATGGCTGATTTTATGCCTACGAAGGAAATGTACAAAATGGAAAACAAGGAAGACCCTAAAGACTACTATAGTGTGTCAAAATGGTATAGCAAAACAATGTTTTATTGGAGAATTTGAGAATTAAAAAGGGTAATGGGTTTAATGCACTGAAACACGCTTTCCTCACTGGCTCTAGATTTGTTTGAAGTTGTTAAGATCTATGTTAAAGGGTGAATTTGTGAAACTGTAAAGAAAGAAAAATTCTTGGTTTTTCTATTGAACCTCAAACTGCAAGTTACAACCACAACATGATTCCTGCTTAGTTAAGATGGAAAAGGCATTAAATTTGTATAACAAAACATTCTGATACCATATTCACATAACTCTTATTACAGTATAATGTTTATTTTGCTATTAGTTATTGTTAATTTCTCACTGTGCCTAACTTATAAACATTACCATGGGTATGTATAGAATAAAACACACGGGAGGGTGGGAGGGAGAGAGGGAGATTTTGGCACTATCTGTGGTTTCAGGCGGTCACTGGAAGTCCTGGACCATATCCCCTTTAGTTAAGGTGTGACTACTATATATCAAAGGAGGTTTAAAAGACGTATCAATGAATGTAGTAAATAGACCTTTTTAACAATCCAAAGTTTATTGAGATGGAGGTGGGGGTAAATGAAAATATACTAAGTACTAGAATTATTAAAGAATTATTTTTGTTTTGGGTGTGATAATGTTATTTTTAACAGTCCTTATTGGCTAGAAATACACTGGAATATTTATAGGTAAAATTATATGATGTCCAGGGAATCTTTAACACACTTCAGGAAAAAAATGCAGAAATGGATAAATAAGGCAAAATTTTGATTGCTGTTGAAACTGGTTGCTAGTATATGAAAGCTCATTGTATTCTCTTAATAAAAAAGACAAATTTTCAACCTTCCTTTGCTCTAATTCCACACCCAGTCCTTTGCTCTAATTCCACACCTAGAAAGGACCTTTCTGGCTTCTTTTTTGCCTTCCTCTGTCCCACAAGAGGAATGCTCTCATTAGGAGATGTAAACATGCCTCATAGATCTCATTCTAAGTTTTCCTCAAGACTTTTCCTCATTTTCTTAGCCCAGATACTCATTTTCAAGTTGCACCAGTTTGTTCAAAGAAAAGAAGGTGAAGGGCACAGAACCTTGGAAAAGGGAGGAACCTGCACAGAGGTGGTCACTTAAACAAGACTGTCCCCTACTGAATTTGGATGAGATCAGAAGTTGTCCGCATGACTGACTGCTGAATGTGGCCAGACTTGTCCATTTCATTAAAGCTGAGCCATATGCTAATATTTAAAAATCAGATTTCATACTTAAATTTCCAGCTTCTAAAAAAAAAAAAGATCTTATTTTCCGTCCTCACCACACAACTGCTGCTGCTCAGGAAATGTTTCCTTGTAAAACTTCTTTAATGCCACTAGGACATTTGTCTTGGTTCAATCCTACTTTTTAAGAGATAAATAGGAACACAGCCAACACTATGCAGATTCCTGGTTGGGGAAGACCCCTGGAGAAGGAAATGGCAACTCACTCCAGCATTCTTGCCTGGAGAATCCCATGGACAGAGCCTGGCAGGCTACAGTCCGTGAGGTCGCAGAAGCCGGACACGACTTAGTGACTAAACCACTACAACACTAACCACGATAAGAATGGTGTTTACAGAGGTTGTATTTAGGAAGGATGGGAAGCAGCAGAACAAGCTCTGGGCCCCTCACTTGTACTTGTCACGGGTCCATCCGACCCACGAGGCTGGATTTTGTTCTGCTTCACATCTCTCTCCACTCGGAGCCCTAAACCACTGTGAAACAGTGGAGCAGACCCACAGCCCAAGGGACTGTATGTTCCAAATCTTCACCTAGAAGACAATGAGCAGTTGGACAAGTTAAGGGAGAACAATAAAGGCTGGAAACACAGGCGGAGACGCCGCCAAACCTCGCCCTTTGGGTGCAGTCTAGTGACCACTGGACCGTCTCTATTCGTCCCTCCTCCCACACATCTCTCACCTTTAGCCCAATCTCCACTTTCTGTTCCTGATAAGCACCCCCGGGTGACTATCTGTGAGCACTTCTGTGTATACTCCTAGCAGAGGATCTCAGAAAATAATCATTGCCATTGCCACACCGTCATCTCAAGCAACAAGACCGATAAACTCCTAAAATCTGGAACACCTAAACCTGTTGGCGCCCCAGGGCTTGGAATACCGTTTCCTGTGGGTCTGTTTGGAGCCCCACCCAGGTGAGGCTTCCACCCCGGGGTCATGGCTTCCAAAGGCTAGGTGATGCCTGAGGCTCCTACACGATTTCTCACACCTAGTCGGGGTCTAGGGAATGGTCTGTCGGTCCCCGGACTCCGACTTTCCTTTCCTCGGTGGACCTCCAGTTCGGAACCCTACGTCAACCCAATCTTCCGGATGCGGGACTCAAGCCTCGGCGCAGCCTGACGGGTAAGCAGCGGGGGCGAAGGAGGTGTCAACGTTTCCGTACTCTTGCTCTGCCACGCCGCATTTGCTGGGAGCAGGGCGCAGGTGCGCGCAAGCGCACTGAGCAGAAGCCGCTTGGCAGTTGGAGTACACTGCGCCTCCAGAGAGCGGGAGGGACCAGCCAGTCTGAGTGTGCGCACCCTCCCCTCGGCCCTGTAACTTGGCCTAAAAGACGCGGGCGGGGCGGGGCGGAGCGGACGCAGAACGGGAGTCACTGCGCAAGCGCGTCCTGCGCCTGGTCTTTCTGCGTCGTCAGGGAGCGGGGCGCAGGTGCGCGCATGCGCACTGGGCAGAGGGCGCGCGTTGGCAGGTGTCTGGGCTGGGCGTCGGCGGGCAATGGGGTTACCGGCTTTGCTGCTCCTTGCGCTGTGCGCGGCAAGCGTCCGGGGGCTTTATTTCCACATCGGCGAGACCGAAAAGCGCTGCTTCATCGAAGAAATCCCCGACGAGACCATGGTCATCGGTCAGGCGGGGCGAGGGTGGATCGGGCCCTGAGTTGTCCCCTAGACGCCGTCGGGCTCTCCGCTCTCAGCGGCACTCTGAGGACGCCGAACGGTGACTGGGCGAGCAGTGCCCCCATCTGGCGTCCCGGGAGCCGCGGAGTGTGGGAGCTGAACTGACTAGGCGGGTTGTACTGCTCTGTCTATTCCGCAGGGAACTACCGCACCCAGATGTGGGATAAGCAGAAGGAGGTTTTCTTGCCCTCGACTCCCGGCCTGGGCATGCATGTGGAGGTGAAGGACCCTGAAGGCAAGGTAGGGCCATCTTCACTAGAGCTCTTGGGGTGGACACGAGCTTGCACTTGGCGAGGTTAGAGTAAAGGTGTGGGCTTTCACTGACTATTGCAGGTGGTGCTCTCCCGGCAGTACGGCTCAGAGGGCCGCTTCACCTTCACTTCCCACACTCCTGGTGACCATCAGATCTGCCTGCACTCCAACTCTACCAGGATGGCTCTCTTTGCTGGCGGCCGACTGGTAACAGTTTTCTCTTGGTCATAGCTCAGAATCTGTCACTTGGTTCCAAAGTTTTGATTTATTAAAGAACCTGCCTGCCAATGCAGGAGACCAAGAGATGCAGGTTCCATCCCTGAGTCGGGAAGATCCTCTGGAGAAGGGCATGGCAACCCACTCCAGTATTCTTGCCTGGAGAACCCATGGACAGAGGAGCCTAGCTGGCTGCAGTCCACAAGGTCACAAAGAGTGGGACATAACTGAAGCGACTTAGCAAGCATGCACATCATTTATAACTCTTTGTGGCACAGTTACAAGTAAGAAATAAATGTTGCCCGTCTGTTCCATAGGGACAAGAGTATGTTCCATATAGTCCTGCAATAGACTATCAGAGGTTGAATCACTTAGACATCATAACCTCAGAATGGCTCTGACTTTGGGGTCCAACCGTATTTCTTCCTAGCGTGTGCACCTAGACATCCAGGTTGGGGAGCATGCCAACAACTACCCTGAGATTGCTGCCAAGGATAAGCTGACGGAGCTGCAGCTCCGAGCCCGCCAGCTGCTTGATCAGGTGGAGCAGATCCAGAAGGAGCAGGATTACCAAAGGGTAAGGGCATGTCACTGTACCTGGCCATGGCAGTTGACCTTTATACCCATTACACCTCCTGGAAATTTCTTCTTGGGGCTTTCCCTACTTGGGAACAGGCTGTTCAAAGACTGGAATGGAGGGTATCAGTGCAGATAGCCATTTTTCAGCCCTGTAGAATAAAGTATAGAGAGGACAGTTCACACTCTAGCAATAGCCATTGCCTGCCTCCTTATTTTGGGATCTTGGTTGAAATGGTTTAAGAGTGTGATTTCTGTCCTAGCAGAGAAACTCATGGAGGGGCAGCATGTTACTTCCTTGGGGCACTCCCAGGGGAATCAAAGGCAGTATTTCAAAAGGTGTTTGGTCCCATAGTTGAGCAGTGGCATGGGAGGGAAGGACCTCACAACAGCTGAGACTGTCTCTCCCACACATTTAATCCTGGGTCCATTGTCCCATGCAGTATCGTGAAGAGCGCTTCCGTCTGATCAGTGAGAGCACCAACCAGAGGGTCCTGTGGTGGTCCATCGCGCAGACCGTCATCCTCATCCTCACGGGCATCTGGCAGATGCGTCACCTCAAGAGCTTCTTTGAGGCCAAGAAGCTGGTGTAGCGTCCTCACCACGTGCCCCTTTGCTGTCGCCTCAATTATTTGGTACTTTCCCCACCCAATATCTTATCCACCTGGATTCTGAGGGAAAAAAAATGAAAAAAGAATATAAGCCACATTGGTTCCATGGCAACAAAGCATTCAGATCAGCCACTTGTTAACACTGGTTTTCAAGGACACAGGACACTGGTCCAGGCTTTCAAAGATCTGTCTTGGGGTTTGGGCAGAGTTGGAACTGACCCAGGACTAACTCATGCTTCTTTTGCCTCCAGTGATTCCCCTCTTTTTCATAAAATGAGCAAAATGAAAAACCTTCCTACTCCCTTAACCTTTCGTCTACTTACGAAGTAGGCGACCAAAATGCTCCACCGAGGAGGCCTGCCTCACTGCTCTGCTGTCAGTTCTGGGTTCACTCAGCAGCTTTGTGAATGTAAATAGGGGCAAAGGCCCCAGAGGATTGAAATGTAAATAGGGGCAAAGGCCCCAGAGGATTGAAAAGTTTTTCTATATATTAGAACTATTTTTTGAAAAATTATATATTTTCCTTCCTGGTTGAAGTGTTACTGCCTTTGTGTGACTAGCTGAAGACACCAGTGCAGTCCCTTCTGCACTGTTTATGCACACATCCTTGATAACCAACTGCCGTGGCAGCTCCCAGGACTTCAGCTCTCAGGGCCAGAGAGCAGATGTCACAGCTGCTCCCAAGGCCTAATCAGAGGGCCAGGCAGGGAATTCTCCAGGACACCTGTGGTTTCCATCACACAGGGCCTGAATTCAAGAGTGAGGCAGTGACAGCTCACACAAGGCAGAACACTCTTACCCTCCCGTTTCCCTTAACTTTTATTTAAGCTGTGGTAAATGTTTCCTCGCGGGAACCAGATTTGGTTCTTTATACAGATTTTTCCAGTGAAATAAAACGTGTTGTAGTAGCTGTGTTTGAAATGAAATAAAGAGGCCGTGGGCAGAGGGGAGGCACAAAAGGAGATGGAAGAAAAGCTTTTGGTCTGGGTGCTTCTGCAGCTGACCGGGAGTGGACCTCAGCATGTGGGCTTGTGAGGTTAGGGTGCGGGAAAAGATGGTGGTGGCTCAGCCAGGCACAGAGGGCAACCACGGATGCCTGTCAGCAAGGAATCCTGTGAAGAGATTAAGTATCTGTTTCTTAGCTCTCTGGAATCATAACTGTAAACACATCTTAGCATACGTCCCTCATGCCTTTCTGCCATATAAAACTTAATACCATTAGTTGCCCATTCTTGACATTTCATGGTTTTATTTATTTAAAATACATTATTTATCTGACATACAAAATTAAATTCCCTTCTTGTGTTTATCTTCCATACTATTCTACATGTGTATCTATTTTCCCTTACAAAAGTATAAGCAATTTAGTTTTCTAGATCTTTTCACTTAATATTTTTGTAAATATTTAAGAAATTCCAATTTGGGTGACCATGTTAACGGTTCAGTGTGGTGAAACACCATAAATGACTCATCCAAAATTATTTGGATACTTACCATAATATTCTTCATGTTAGAATTAATGGAAAATGGGTGGCCTTGAAACTAGTTCATATGTAGGCCTCTGGCCTGAGGCTCTTTAGGAGCATGGGACATGTCAGGAAGGGAACAGACGTCTGCTCTGTGGCTGTTACTAGGAATCTACCCAGCAAAGCACACTGGCGTCTAGGCTGTAGGAATACAGGAAGTAGTCTGTCCATCTGTGCATCTCAATTATGCTGATGGGTCAGTATATACTTGGTTTCTCCTCTTGTGAATTTTTGATAGTGGAATGCAGTGAAGACAGGCGGGAGTGTATCATACCTTTACACTGATGGGACAGTGGGAATCTTGATTGCCAGAGGATAGGCTAATTGGTGGTAGATGTGAGGAAAAGAGTTTCCACATTGGTGTGTGGTATTCACAGACACCATAGAGCCTAGGAAAAATTTTTTAAATAATTCAAGCTACATCCAAGGAATTCTGGGGACCTTTTTCCCCAATACTACCCTGATTCAATTATGAAGTTCTTGCTTTCTTAGGTTATAAAACATCCTTAGCAAATAGCCTTCTATCCTTACACAAAAAGGCTGTGGGGGCACAGGAGTCTTTCTACTCACCCCATTATCCCTGGCCCAGTCCCCATCTCCATGTTTTAGAGCCTCACTTTACCTGTGGTGCTCTCAGTTTTCACCCTACTAACACCCAGAGCGTGACTTCTGGATATCATGGTGGGCCTATGTCAGAATAGATGCATAGGGTCATCTGAGAAACTCATCCATATAGATTCCTGAGCAACATTTACGTCCAGTCTAAGTTTATGTTTGGTGTGGTGTGGTAGGCAGAATGGGCATCCCTGGTGGCTCAGACGGTAAAGAATCTGCCAGTAATGCAGAAGACCCAGATTCAATCCCTGGGTCGGGAAGATCCCCTGGAGAGGGGAATGGCAACCCATGCCAGTATTCTTGCCTGGAGAATTCCATGGACAGAGGAGCCTGGCAGGCTACAGTCTATGCGGTCACGAAGAGATGGACATCCTGCATCCCTATTAACACACATGGTAGGCAGACTAATACTTCCTGATAATGTCCAACTAGATGTACTAATTCCTGAAACCTGTGAATATGTTACCAAACGTGGCAAAGAGAAATTAAGGTTGCTATCATCTGCTTTTAAAATAGGGAGATTATCCTGGATTATCTGGAAGGGCCCAATGTCATAACAAAGGTTCTTGAAAAATGCAAGAGGGAAGCAAAAGAAGGTTGTAATGATGTGACACAAGGACTCAATCCTCCATTAACAACTTTGAAAATAGACCAAGGGGGTCACAAGTGAAGCTGCGAAAGGTAAAAAAAAAAAAAAATAATTCCTTTAGAACCTCCAGAAGGGAATGGAGCCCCACCAACCTCCTGATTTAAACTTAGAGAGGCCTTGTCACATTTATGACCAACAGAACTGTAAAATAGTAAGTCTGTGTTAAGCCACCAAATTTATGATGATTTGTTACCGGAGCAATAGCAAATAGATATAAGTGGGGACCAAAAATCCTCCCCGCTTTTTTTGGTTGAGTCTTACTGCTTGGGAATCTCAGTCCCCAAAAGGAAATGAATCCAGGCCACAGCAGCAAAAGCCTGAAATCCTAATCACCAGACTTGCAGGGAACCCCTACGAATTATTATTGTTAACCAAGCTGTGCAGGCAACACAGGTTGCTACCTTTGGGAACCCCAGAGCAACCTACCTTCCTCTTTTCTTATGCTACTCATTCTTCCAAACTTCATTCTTGGACAGTTCAATTGTAAGCCTGTCCTTGTTCTGCCTGTGACCCTAAACCTTAGCCCAGCCCTGGTGGACTCTTATATGCTGGTACACCAAGTGTCACTTGCTTTTTACTCTGAAAGCCATTGCCGCGTTTCAGATTCCCACGTTCCCACCACTGCTACAAGCAAACCACCCTGGGACACATATGCTGATGCACTTTTCCTAAGCATAGTCGGTGGCAGAGCAATTAATGCTTGCACATAAACCTGACAGAGATTCCCCCAGATGCATAACGGCAGGAAAGGGCGCAGGACTCACCAGTATTTCCCAAACGTGTAAGGTACCACCCGCGGCATCCCTTTTCTTAGGAAGTACACAGATGAGCATTCTAAACATTGATGTATTTGCCAATATAACTACAACTAATACTGGCATAATTGCTAGGGCTAGGCTGTTAAAAATCAAGCGCTAGATGAAGGTAAAGCCATAAACATGCAACCTGGTGGAGAAACTGGAGGATTGTGTGGCCGGTGTCGGTGGGCGGAGGCGGGCACGGAGGGGACCTCACCCACCTCCACGGAGCCCCGCCTCTGCCGCAGGTAACCCTAACCCAAAACGCCATTTAGAGGTAGTGTCAGGGGACGGGCAAGGACCCGTGGGCTCCCCGCCGCCCGCCACCTATCTCGAGACCCCACAGCTAGAGTGCAGCAGCAGCCGCAGAGCCCAGCCGGAACACCGGAAGCCATGGCCAACTTCTTTGAAACTGATTGGCTGCTGCTTTGCCCGGCTCACGCGTCGTGTCGTGCTCTTCCTGTCGCGCCTGCGCGCTGTCACTACAGAGCAGCAGCATGGAGGATCCAGAACCGTTGGGCTTCGAACACATGGGCCTGGACCACCGGCTCCTACAGGTACCGAGGAGGGCTGAGGAGCCGAAACGACGGTGGATGGGAGCGGTGGCAGGGCAGCACGCCGCCTGAGCCGTCCCTTGTCTCTCCTAGGCCGTCACCGATCTGGGCTGGTCGCGACCCACGTTGATCCAGGAGAAGGCCATCCCGCTGGCGCTGGAGGGGAAGGACCTCCTGGCTCGCGCCCGCACGGGTTCCGGGAAGACCGCCGCTTATGCCATTCCTATGCTACAGCTGCTGCTCCACAGGAAGGCGGTGAGTCGGGGGAGGGGCCCCACAGGCCGAGAAAGGGAGATACAGACGTTTGAGTTCCGTTGTGCCCTCTTGGAAAGCTGTGCCGACCACTCTCACGCACCCGTCATTCCCAAGAACCGGGTTTTCTTTGGATCTCTTACACATGAAGGCTGGTCTAAGAGAACCTGATGATTTTCTGGTAAACGCTCTGGGCTGGGATCAGGTTACTTGGGTTCTAGTCCAGGCTTTGCGACCATTATTCTTTGTACTCAGTTCAGTTCAGTTCATTCGCTCAGTCGTGTCTGACTCTGCGACACCTGGACTGCAGCAAGCCAGGCTTCTCTATCCATCACCAACTCCCGGAGCTTACTCGAACACATGTCCATGGAGTCGGTGATGCCATCCAACCATCTCATCCTCTGTCATCCCCTTTTCCCACCTTTAATCTTTCCTGGCATCAGAGTCTTTTCCAGTGAATCAGTTCTTCACATCAGGTGGCCGAAGTATTGAAGTTTCAGCTTCAGCATCAGTCCTTCCAGTGAACATTCAGGACTGATTTCCTTTAGGATTGACTAGTTCGATCTCCTATCTGGCTGCTCCAGATCCTAGTGGAGGCATCTTCTTTCTTCCTTACGACATGTGGGAATCTTTGGTAGTGCCATATGAACTCTTAGTTGTGGCAGGCAGAATCTAGTTCCTTGACCAGGGAGCACAGAGTCTTAGCTACTGGACCACCAGAGAAGTAACTGGTGGTTCACCAGTAACTGGCACATTTTAAGTAACTTTGTAATGATAAAGTAAGTTATCCTTTTTTGAGTTCAGTCCCTGGGGAAAGGGCCTTCTGATCTACATTCAGAGGTTGGTAAAGTAAGTGAAGGGTGATCAAAACACAACTAGATTGTTGTGTTGAAGTCATGGTACATGATCAGATTGCCTGGAAGAGGTAGAGAAAAGCATCCAGTGGCCATGATGATAACTGACTGGCTGAAGTCTTTAATTCTTGTCTTGCAGACAGGCCCCGTGGTGGAGCAGGCTGTGAGAGCCCTTGTCCTTGTGCCGACTAAGGAACTGGCCAGGCAGGCCCAATCCATGATTCA
>SJXQ01001751.1:456932-494686 GCA_006408695.1 Aepyceros melampus | reverse complement strand
TGGGAGCCACTGGAGGTGGAGCCGGCGGGGGAGGGGGTGGGAGCAGGCACACAGGGCGGCGGGGGCAGCCGCTGAGCCGGCCGTCTCTTCCAGTTCCTCCTGCTCTGCGTGGCCTCGTCCACCCTCACAAGAAGCGGAAGAAGCTCCCCGCCTCTAAGAAGGCCAAGGTATGTCCCCTGGGGCCTTGATGATGGCTGCAGGGCTCCCCCCTCCCCAATCCGGTTCTCTTGTCACCAGGGTGTGCTTGCCCCTTGTCCTCAGGAGGGAGGAAAGAGAACCGGTCCCAGACCCCTGGCCGCTGGCCAGAGTTCTGGGGGCCAGGGCTTTCCCTTGGCCACCATGAGCATCTTCCAGAGCAAAGGAGGACCTGCTGTCCTGTCCCCACTGCCCTCCTCGTCCTCCAGGCTGCAGGAGGAGGAAGGTGGGCGCCTGCGGTGCTGGAAGCAGCACCTGTCCTTGGCTCGCGGCCTGCAAGGCCTGCCAAGTAGCAGTACCACCCACTTCTCTGAGTCTGTCTCATGTGCAGACAGACGTCTGCTCCCCACAGTTAATCAGTAACTTTGCCCCCGCAGAAGGCAAAGACACAGAACCCACTGCGAAGCTTCAAGCACAGAAGAGAGAAACCCAGACCCACAGCAGCACCCTCCTGAGGTTGTTCAGGCAGCCGTGGCTGCCTTCCCAACCTCTCCCGGGGCTGGAGTGTGGAGCAGGCCTCCCTGCTGGAGGAAGCTTGATTCTCAGACTGGATGGACTGGATTCGGGGCAGGCAGAACTGTGGCCCTCCAGACGGATGGCCAGGATGGTGCTTTGCCCATAACAACAGAATAAAGATTCTAGCTGCCCTAGTTTGTGCCTCCTGCCTGTAGGAAGGAGTCATTGAAAGCTTGGGATTGAGAAACCACTTCCAGGAAGCAGCATCTGGCTCTTTGCCTGCTGTGCGCAGTGCCTCCGTGGCCAGAAGAGGTCAGCCTTGCAGCGCTGCAGCCTGGAGCCCTCAGGCCCGGAGAGTCGGCATCTGGCTCCTGGCCTTAGCACAAGCTGCTCCTATGGCCTTTCTCTCTGGGATCAGGCTGACGCCTCCTTTCTCTGAAGCTTGGGAACAACTTTTTGCCTCCTGGAAAGATGGGCCTGCCTGATGACACCTCTTTCTCCAGGGCACATTATAAATTCAGCCTTCTACTCCCTCAGGCAGCCAGGGACAGCTGTCTCTGCTCCTGAACTGCTCTGCTGTTTGGCGCACACGCGCGCGCGCGTGTGTGTGTGTGTGTGTGTTTAATTAATTAATTAATTTGGCTTCAATGAGTCTTAGTTGCAGCACGTGTAATCTTTTTTCATTGTGGCATGTGAGACCTAGTTCTTCCTGACCAGGCATCAAACCTGGACCCCCTGCATTGGGAGCGTGGAGTCTTAGCCACTGGACCACCAGAAGAGTCCCACCTGGGTGTGTTTTAAGTGCATGAATGACAGTGTGACACGCACATGCCCTTTCCATTTGCTCTCAGTCCACCTGCAAGGTTCTGACAGGGGAGGGTCCCAGCTCATGTCTGGGCCTCCCAGCTGCTGTCTGGAGGAGGGGGATGCTGCTGATGCCTGTGCCCTTTATTGTCCCCGCTTATCACAGTGTCACCGTTACCCACTTATCAGGCCTCATAAGGCCCAGCTGGTGAGAATACTTAGTGGAAGAGGGTCAGCAGGGTTGGCAGGGGAGCTAGGAGAAAATTGGGAAGAAAGCTGAAAGTGCTTGAGTATCTCATTCTGACAGAACCAGGTAGTGGTACCAGCACAAGCTGGTCTGCACAGTGAAGGAAGCCTGGGTCTCTGGCTGCTGTTAGGGGGTGGTGGGCCCTCAGGTTTAGGGTCTCCACGTTTCTGCCATTCTGAGGATTTCTAGGGAGTCAAGGTGCATGTGGTGGGGATTGCCACTCAGGTGGGATTATCAGTGAGTGAAACAGCAGCCAGTACATTGCCACCAGGTTCCTGAGGCCTGCCATGGCTCGGGCACCTTAAGGAGATGAGCTAATGGAGCTGAACAAAGATGGCAACTAGCATTTGTGGGGTCCCAGAACTGCACCAAGAGCCTCATGGGTGTCACTGCCTTGTTGAAGGGGCCAAGCTTGGAGAGCTTCCTGTACCCCTGCCTAGCTGCTGGCTGCTCCCTCCCCACCTGCTGTGTGAGGCAGGCCTGGCCCTGGGGACCCAAGAGCCTGGGACATTGAGGCGCGGTCTGCTCAAATGGTGTGCCAACCTTGTTCCTCTGAGCCTGCCACCTCCAGGCGTCCCAGCCAATGAACTTAACGTTGAGTCTGCGCAGAGGCAGGAGAGTGGGCGCCTTGAGTTTCTCCAGTGATGATTCTTTTCAGAGGGGCCTCTGCTGGTGGAGTGCATTCCTGTCTGGGAATGCAAGCTGTGTGCCGAGACCTGCGCTGAACGTTCTGCCAACATCGGGGCTACTCCCAAGTTCCGGGTGGGGGTGCTGAGGCTCAGAACTCACCTGGCAACAGGTCACAGGATGGGTGAAGAGGACAGGATTTGGACATCAGCACAGGCCTACTCTGGTGTCCCAGGCTGGCCCACTGTCCACCCCCGTGAAGGAGCAGCCTGCTCTTACCAGCTTGGGAGCAGGTGCCATCCTAGGCACCTTATATAACTCCGCGCTGTGCTTATATAACCCACGCTTGGCTGGAACAGGCCGTGGCACTTGGTGGAATCTGTGAATTGGGCGGGGTCAAGAGAGTGGTGTGTTCCTGTGGCCTGGAACTGCAGAAGGAAGGTGTATAGACGTCTCATACAATCACACACCTCCTGGGTGGAGACTGCTCTCCACTTACAGGGAAATGGGCTCTCAGGGGTTGAACTTTATCTGATACCAAAACCTCTGCCCTTGATAAGTGTGTCCAAAATAGAACAGGCCCTGGGACATGGGCATGCACGTGATAAGTGAGCTGAGTTTGGAAGGAAAGGTCACTGAACAGCAGATAGGCTCAGCAGGTTTCTGGCAGGTTCCAGGCTGGCTGACGTACAGGGCTCATGGCAAAGGGGTCAGCAGAGTGCAGGGAAAGTCCACACTCTGGCTGGCACTATCCCACCCATGCATAGGCTTGAATGAGTGCCCTTGTGTTTCTGGCTCTTTGGTCGGACCTAGGGGAGATGGACAGAGCTCAGTCCCTGCATGCGAGGAGCTTTAGAGGGGTTGAAAACCAAAGTTTCAATGCATCCCAACTTCCACAAGCTGCAGACTCCATGAAGCATCTGTCTGCTCCCCCATCACTTGTTGGGGCTGCCAGGTGTAGGCGCTGGGCTGGAGGCGGGAGGGAGTGGGTGGTGCCCTCCGACCGGGCGCACTGGTGGCTAGATCATCTCCCTTCTTGGACACCCAGGTGCCAGGAGGGTTACCTGGGGCCTCACTCTATTGGAGGAGTCAGGTGAGACTGGAAGGGGGGTTGGGAACAGAATGAAAGTGCTCCAGCGGGGAGGGTGCCTGGGCACATTTGAGGATAAAAAGAAAACCAAAGAGATCATCACTGAAACAGGGAAAAACTGAAAAACTAAACATATCTTTTATTTAAAATTTTTTTATGTTTTGGCTGTGCCATGTAGCACATGGGATCTTAGTTTCCTGGCCAGGAATCGAATCCACATCGCTTGCATTGAAAGTGTGGAGTCTTAATCACTAGACCACTAGGAAAGTTCCTGAATTATTTTTAAAGGACAAAACAGCTACATATTAAGCATTCAAAAGGTGCTGTTGGATTTGAAGCAGGGGAGCACCCTGATCAGATAGCTGAGTAGCCAGGTGATAATGCATGGGGAACAGAGTGTCCCTAGAAACCTCTGGACCCAGAGCACAAACCAATTCAAGTGCATTTCCTATTTCAGCTAATTCTCTTCCCCATCTGTTGAGGATCAGTGACTCAGCATTTGGGGAGTTAGTTGGTCTCGGGACTTTGGTCTGTAGGGGCAGTTTCTCCTGGAGGCAATGTCAATTAAGTTGAATTTGTGCCAGGAGGTACCCCTGCCAAATGCCATCCTCTTCCCCCCAGAAAAAAGCCTTGGGGTGTCCTGGCTGCCAGTGGGGCTGGGAGCTGCTGTTGTTTGTTTGCCACAGTGATTTTTATGTGGAAAAGGAAGTGATCCTTCTGGGCAGGAACAGGTGCCTTTGCCCAGCCTCCCATTGTGTACCAGGCACCTCACTGGGCAGACTTAACCTCACTGAACCTCAGAACCTCTTCAGAGTTTGAGCGACCGTCCATGAGTCCATTCACAAGGCCATTGAAAAGCAGCGAGATTAACATGGCATGGCTGAGCTGGAGAGCGTGGGCATGTTGAAGGCCTTCAACCCTAAGAACTGCCTTTGTGGCACCTGAGCTGGGCCAGCCTGACCTCCAGGGAGGCATCTCGCCTTTCTTGGCCTCTTCTGGGGTCTCAGCTGTAAGTGCAGGTAAAAAGTACCCCCTCTGAGTGTCTGTGTATGTGAGATGTGCCAAGGAGGCCAGGCAGCCTGGGAGCCCTCTCCACACCACTGTGCCTGGCTCTGTGTCGGCCCCTGGGTCCCGTAGGGGGGGCTCTGCCCACAGCACCCTCAAACTTAAATGCACACCTGGATCACAAAGTCTTCTCGGAAGGCAGGTTTCATCCAGCTGGCTTGGGGCAGGGCCAGAGATTCTGTATTTCTAACAACTTCCCTCTTGAGGGAACCTGATGCTGTGGGATCCCAGACCAGCCCTTAAGAGGCAAGCTTTAATGTTGACACATCCATCCCATTTTACAGATTGGAAAACTGAGGTTCAGAGAGACTAAGTAGGCAGCCTAGGGCTGCCCAGTTAAGTGGCAGAGTAGGAGGGTGCTCAGATCAGTGGGCTCTACTCTGGAACCCAAGGCTCAGCCCTGCCCTGTCTCTTCTCTGAGTCTGACCTTGATCTGTGAGGTGCAGTGATGAAACCTATAACTTTCTAACCTAAGTATATCCCATGCAATGTGTATGACATACTAAAACATTATTAACTGCCTCTTTGAAATTTAAATCTCACTGGTCAGGACTTCCCTGAGGGTCCAGCTGTTAAGACTCCATGCTTCCAATGCAGGGATGCAGGGGGCTTGGGTTCTATCCCTGTTGGGGAACTAAGATCCCACATACTGTGTGGCCTGGTCAAAGGGAAAAAAAAAATCTCCCTGAGTGTCTTCCTCCATATTTACTAAATTTAACAGCCCTGGAGTGTGAAACCTTTCTGGCCTGGACATAGCCTCCTCCAGGAAGACTGTCTGATTTCCAGCCGGGGCTGGGCATTTTTTTCTCAGTATGTCTCTAATTACTTCCCTTGACCTCATTAGGCTTGTCTCTGACCCCTTGTCTCCACCCTGGCCTGGGAGGTCTTGGAGGCAGGCACCATGCTGAGTTGTTAGTGGGTTCCTGGGCTCAGGAACTGGGACTCACAGTTGTTGATAAAAGCTGCTTTCCCCCTGAGAGTGTCCCTGGTCCCTTGGGGGGTCATTCATTTTCATAACCCTCTCTCCTCTCCAACTGAGACTCTTGGGCACTATTTCCATTTAAAAGTGAAAGGAAGGATGTGCCAAGCAGGCTGGACTCTGCTCCCTGACCCAAAGGGCTATGCACTCCCTTCAAGTCACCTCTGTGACTCAAGGTGGAGACTGGGCTGTGGGCCTGGGCCATCTTTTGTGTGAACCTGCAGGCCTTCCCTGCCTCAGCAGTGGGCTGCGGGAGCAGGTTCCCAAGATGCTGATAGCTTCCCCACAGGGGATGGGGACAAAGGACCAGACAGCCTTGAGCTTTCTGGCTTCCACACCAGTGCATCCAGACCGCAACAGAGTTCCAGGGAAAGACAGTCTCATACGTTCACTGAAATGCATTGATTGGACCTTTATATGTGCAATATCTTCCAGGAACCAGGAACTCAGCTTCCAAGAGCAAAACACAGACATAAGGCAACAGAGAAGCCAAATGTGATGACTGGAGCATGGCCAGTCTGCATGGCCCGGGGCTTGTGGGCAAAGTCTCCACCGCCATGGAGAATTCCACGCGAGCTGTGAAGGACAGGCAGGTTTGGGGAAGACTTGGAGGGGGTTTTGCGGCATCACAGCTGAGCTGGGGGAAAGGGACCCACAGCACATTTGCAGGCAGTGAGCAGGTTAGCTGGCTTAGCAAAGGCTGCATAGGGCCGAAGTTCTCAACTGGGGTGATTTGCCCCAACAGAGCCTCTGGCAAGGAGTGGAGACAGTTTAAATCATCACATGTGGGAGTGGTGAATGCTCCTGGCATCTAGGGGGTTGAAGCTAGGGATGCTGCTAAATCCTACAGTGCCCAGGGCAGCCCCCACATTGAAGAGTTATCAGGCTGGAAACATGAGTGGAGTCCTGCAAGCAGCAATAGGGGAGGACATGCTGAGAACCAGGTGGGAGAGAGCAGGGGCTTCCAGGCATGTTACTTGGGAGTGCATATAGCTGCGGTAAGAGAAACTCCACGATAAGGATGTGAATGAACAGGGGTCAGAATAACTGGATGACTATGGACTTGGAGCAACGTCACTGCAGTACCGTTAGGGATCTAGATTCTTCCATCTTCCTGCCATGCCATCTTTTTTCTTTTTTGTAAATTGTGGTAAAGGATACATGACATAAACTTGATCATCTTAATCATTTCAAGTGTATGACCCACATTGCTGAAAGGTGAAGTATATGAAGTAAATTCACATTGTTGTGGATTCACTACTATCCATCTCCAGAACTTTTCCACCTCCCCAAACTGAAACCCTATACCCATTAAATGATAACTTCCAACCCACTCTAGGAGCCCCTGGCAACCACCATTCTATTTTTTGTCTCTAGGAGATTGACCACTCTAGAGTCCTCATATATGCGGAATCATACAGTATTTGTTCTTTTGTGTCTGGCTTATTTAGCTTAATATCTTTGAGTTTCATCCATGTAGTAGCATGTATCGGAATTTCATTCCTTTTTTGTGGCTGAATAATATTCCAAGCCTGTATATGCCACATTTTATCCATTCATCTGTTGATGGGCACTTGGGTTGTTTCCACCTTTGGGCTGTTGTGAATGGTGAAGCAATGAACACTGGTGTACAACTATTCCTGCTTTCAATTCTTTCCGAGTTGATTTTTTTGTAATGACACATTTTGATTTGTTCTTGTTTTCTCTTGTTTATAGGGTATAGTTGTGTTTTTTGGTAGATACCATGGACATTACATATAAATCCTAAAATCAGTCAGTCGGTTCAGTCGCTTAGTCGTGTCCGACTCTCTGCAACCCCATGAACCGCAGCACACCAGGCCTCCCTGTCCAGCACCAACTCCCGGAGCCCACCCAAACCCATTTCCATTGAGTCAGTGATGGCATCCAACCATCTCATCCTTTGTCGTCCCCTTCTCCTCCTGCCCTCAATCTTTCCCAGCATCAGAGGCTTTTCAAATGAGTCAGCTCTCAAATCCTAAAATACAACTATCTAATCTGAATTGATGATAGCAATGTCAAAGAATACAAAACTCTATTCCTATACAACTTCGTCTTCACTTTATATTAGTGATGTCACAAATAACATCTTCTTACAGTGTTTGACCAATAAAATCAAATTATAATTTTCATGAATTTGTCTTTTATATCATGTAGCAAATTTAAAAATATAGTTATAAACCAAAGTTGCAATAATACTGGCTTTTATATTTGCACATATATTTACTTTACCAGAGACCTATATTTCTTTAAGTATCTTTGACTTCTGTCCTGTGTCCTTTCATTTCAACCTGAAGAACTCCCTTTAGTATCTCATGTAGGCCAGATCTAGTGGTATTGAACTCTTCAGCTTTCGTTTATTTAGGAATTTCTTAATTTCTTCCTTATTATTGAAGGGTAATTATGATATATATAGTATTATTGATGTTACTTTCTTTCAGGACTTTAAACAAGTAATACCTACTGCATCTAGCTTCCAACGTTTCTGATGAGAAATCACTTTATAATCTTACTGAAGCAAATTTATACATGATGCGTCACTTCTCTCTTGCTGCTTTCAAGGTTATCTCTTTGTCTTTGGCCTTTGACAGCTGATTATATATAATGTGCCCTGGTGTGGATCTCTTTGTATTTATTCTACTTGAAGCAATGATTTATATCTTTCAGAAAATCTGGGAAGTTTCTGGCCATTATTCTTCAAATAATCTTTCTTCCCTTTTCTGTCTCTACTCTTCCTTGGACTCGCATAATGTACATGTTGCTTTGCTTGATAGTGTCCTAAAGTCTCATAGTCTCATCATTCTTGTTTCATGCTTTTTTATTTCTGCTCTATATTCAAATTCACTGGTTATTTCTTCTGCTTACTCACATCTGCTATTGAACCCTTTGAATGGATTTTTCATTTTTTATACTTCGAGCTCCAGAATTTCCTTTTGGTTTTTTTTTTAGATTTTCTCTTTGTCGATATTATAATTTTGTTAATAAACGTTTTCCTAATTTCCTTTAGTTCTTTGTACCTTTACTTGCAACCGCCCCCCCGTTGCCTTCTTGAGTATATTTTTTAAGAAGCTAAATGTTTAAAAATATTTAATTATTTGGCTGCACTGGATCTTAGTTGTAGGATGCAGGACCTTTGATCTTTGTTGCAGCATGTAAAATGTTTAGTTTCACCATTTAAATTCTCAGTTATGACATGTGGAACCTAGTTTCTTGACCAGAGATCGAACCCAGGACCTCTGCATTGGGAGCATGGAGTTTTAACTACAGGTTCACCAGGGAATTCCCCAAAATAGACTTTAAGTAAAAAAGTTTACAAGAGACAAAGAAGAACCTTGTATATTAATAAAAGATTCAATACAAGAAAAATAAGTGTATATAAACATTTATGCATCTGATGGTAGACTTTCAAAATCTATGAAGCAAAACTTGACAGAATTAAAATGAGAAACAGAAAGTTCTACAATAATAGCAGGAGAGTTCAATATCTCACTCTCAATAGTAAGGAAATAGAGGACTTGAACAACACATTAAACCAACTAGATCTAACAGACAAATACAGCACACTCTGCCCAACAATAACACAATATACATTCTTTAAAATACACAGTTTTTTCAAATATAATGGAACTAGGTCACAAAGTCTCAACATTTGAGAAGATAGATATGATGTGATGTATATCCTCTGCTCAAAACTGAATGAATTTAGAAATAAGTTATGAAGGAAAACTGGAAAATTTGTAAACTTGTGGAAACTCTACATTAATTTTTAAACTCTTAAACAATCAATCACTCAAAAAACAAATCACAAGAGAAATTAGAAAATAATTAGAGATGAATGAAATGAAAACACAATATACTAAAACCCATCTGATGTAGTGAAAGTGGTGTTAAGAAGGTGTGTATAGCTGTAAACACTGACGTTAAAAAACAAGAAAGACTGCAAATTGATAGTCTAACTTTGCAACATAGAGAATTAGAGAAAAAGGAACAAACTAAACCCAAAGCTAGCAGGAGGGAGGAAATAATGAAGATTACAGCAGAGATAACTGAAGAATAGAAAAACTGTATAGAAAATTAATGAAATCAGAAATTGGATCTTTAAAAGCATCAACAAAATCGACAAACCTTAGTTAGAATCAAGAAAAGGAAGAGGGAAGACTGTAATTATAAAATTTTAAAAATGGAAGTAGGGACAGTACTACAAATTCTACAGAAATAAAGTATAAGAGAGTACAGTGAAAAATTGCATCCCAACAAATTAGATAAATATAAAATGAACAAATTCCTAGAAACACAAAACTTACCAAGAATAAATTATAAAGAAACAGATGATCTGAATAGACCTAAAACTAGTAAGCAGATTGAAGCAGAATAAAATATCTCCCAATAAAGAAAAGTTCTGGGCCTGACAGCTTCACTGGTGAATTCTACCAGACATTTTAAGAATGAACACTAATACTCCTCAAATTCTTCCAGAAAAATCAGAGGAAGGAACACTTTCCAACTCATTCTATGAGAACAGCGTTGCCCTGACACCAAAACCAGACAAAGGTACAAGATAAAACTACAGAGCAATATCTCTCATGAAAACTGATGCAAAAATCTTCAACAAAATAATGACCAAACAGAATTCAGCAGCATGCTAAAAAAATTATACAGCACGACCAAGTGAGAGTTATTTGTTAAATCGAAAAATGTTCAGTTCAGTTCAGTTCAGTCGCTCAGTCGTGTCCGAATCTTGAGACCCCATGAATTGCAGCACGCCAGGCCTCCCTGTCCATCACCAACACCCAGAGTTCACTCAGACTCATGTACATCGAGTCAGTGATGCCATCCAGCCATCTCATCTCGGTCGTCCCCTTCTCCTCCTGCCCCCAATCCCTCCCAGCATCAGAGCCTTTTCCAGTGAGTCAACTCTTCACATGAGGTGGCCAAAATACTGGAGCTTCAGCTTTAGCATCATTCCTTCCAAAGAAATCCCAGGGTTGATCTCCTTCAGAATGGACTGGTTGGATCTCCTTGCAGTCCAAGGGACTCTCAAGAGTCTTCTCCAACACCACAGTTCAAAAACATCAGTTCTTCGGCTCTCAGCTTTCTTCACAGTCCAACTCTCACATCCATACATGACCATAGGAAAACCCATAGCCTTGACTAGACAGACCTTAGTCGGCAAAGTAATGTCTCTGCTTTTGAATATGCTATCTAGGTTGATCATAACTTTTCTTCCAAGGAGTAAGCATCTTTTAATTTCATGGCTGCAATCACCATCTGCAGTGATTTTGGAGCCCCCCCAAAATAAAGTCTGACACTGTTTCCCCATCTATTTCCCATGAAGTGATGGGACCATGCCATGATCTTCGTTTTCTGAATGTTGAGCTTTAAGCCAACTTTTTCACTCTCCTCTTTCACTTTCATCAAGAGGCTTTTTAGTTCCTCTTCACTTTCTGCCATAAGGGTGGTGTCATCTGCATATCTGAGGTTATTGATATTTCTCCCGGCAATCTTGATTCCAGCTTGTATNTATAAAGAAACAGATGATCTGAATAGACCTAAAACTAGTAAGCAGATTGAAGCAGAATAAAATATCTCCCAATAAAGAAAAGTTCTGGGCCTGACAGCTTCACTGGTGAATTCTACCAGACATTTTAAGAATGAACACTAATACTCCTCAAATTCTTCCAGAAAAATCAGAGGAAGGAACACTTTCCAACTCATTCTATGAGAACAGCGTTGCCCTGACACCAAAACCAGACAAAGGTACAAGATAAAACTACAGAGCAATATCTCTCATGAAAACTGATGCAAAAATCTTCAACAAAATAATGACCAAACAGAATTCAGCAGCATGCTAAAAAAATTATACAGCACGACCAAGTGAGAGTTATTTGTTAAATCGAAAAATGTTCAGTTCAGTTCAGTTCAGTCGCTCAGTCGTGTCCGAATCTTTGAGACCCCATGAATTGCAGCACGCCAGGCCTCCCTGTCCATCACCAACACCCAGAGTTCACTCAGACTCATGTACATCGAGTCAGTGATGCCATCCAGCCATCTCATCTCGGTCGTCCCCTTCTCCTCCTGCCCCCAATCCCTCCCAGCATCAGAGCCTTTTCCAGTGAGTCAACTCTTCACATGAGGTGGCCAAAATACTGGAGCTTCAGCTTTAGCATCATTCCTTCCAAAGAAATCCCAGGGTTGATCTCCTTCAGAATGGACTGGTTGGATCTCCTTGCAGTCCAAGGGACTCTCAAGAGTCTTCTCCAACACCACAGTTCAAAAACATCAGTTCTTCGGCTCTCAGCTTTCTTCACAGTCCAACTCTCACATCCATACATGACCATAGGAAAACCCATAGCCTTGACTAGACAGACCTTAGTCGGCAAAGTAATGTCTCTGCTTTTGAATATGCTATCTAGGTTGATCATAACTTTTCTTCCAAGGAGTAAGCATCTTTTAATTTCATGGCTGCAATCACCATCTGCAGTGATTTTGGAGCCCCCCCAAAATAAAGTCTGACACTGTTTCCCCATCTATTTCCCATGAAGTGATGGGACCATGCCATGATCTTCGTTTTCTGAATGTTGAGCTTTAAGCCAACTTTTTCACTCTCCTCTTTCACTTTCATCAAGAGGCTTTTCAGTTCTTCTTCACTTTCTGCCATAAGAGTGGTGTCATCTGCATATCTGAGGTTATTGATATTTCTCCTGGCAATCTTGATTCCAAGCTTGTGTTTCTTCCAGTCCAGTGTTTCTCATGATGTACTCTGCATATAAGTTAAATAAGCAGGGTGACAATATACAGCCTTGACGTACTCCTTTTCCTATTTGAAACCAGTCTGTGTTCCATGTCCAGTTCTAACTGTTGCTTAAATGTTACAACATACTAAAATCAATCAATTAAATATGCCACATCAACAAAATGAAGGGAAATAAACCCACTGTATCAGCGCAATTGATGCAGAAAAGAATTTCACAAAATCCAATATGTTTTCATGATTTAAAAAGAAAACACTCAGTAAATGAGGACTAGAAGGAATACTTCATCACAATAAAGTTCATATATTGAAAACCCACAGCCAACAGTGTATTCAGTGATGAAAAACTGAAAGCTTTTTCTCTAAGATCAGAAACATGGCAAGGATACCCACTTTAATCACTTCTTTTCAACACAGTTCTGGCAGTTCTAGTCAAAGTAATTAGGCAAGAAAAAGAAATAAAAGGCATCCAAATTGGAAAGGAAAAAGTAAATGATCACTGTTTGCAGGTAACATGATCTTATATGTAGAAAACCCTAAAGATTCCACAAAAATACTTGTAGAACTTAAGAAATGAATTCAGTAAAGTTGCAGTATACAAAGTCAACCCATAATCTTCATACATGACACAGTTCTGTACACACAATTCAGAAAACAATTCCATCTATAATGGCATCAAAAAGAATGCAATTCCAAGGAATTACCTTCCTTAGTAAAAAGGAAATGAAAGACTCATACACCGAAAACAACAAAACATCACTGAAAGAAATCGAAGATGATGTAAATAAATTGAAAAACTTCCAGTGTTCATGGGTTGGAAGACAACATTGTTAAGATGTCGATACTATCCAGAGCAATGTACAGACCCAGTGCAATTTGTATCAAAAGCCCAATGATAGCTTTCACAGAAAGAGAAAAATACGCCCTAAAGTTTATGTTGGAACCTCAATAGCTAAAACAATTTTGACAAAGAACAACGACAGAGCACTCACACTTCCTGATTTAAAGAATTATCACATAACTATGTAAGCAAAACAACATAGTATTGGCATAAAGCCAGAAAATAGAATAGAAAGCTCAGAAATAAACACCTGCATGTATGGTCAAATGATTTTTTGATAAGAATACCAAGACCATTCAACGGGGGAAGGGACAGGCTTTTCAACACATGCTGGGAAAATTAGATATCCCCTTACAAAAGAAAGACATCAGACCCATACTAATACCATATACGCAAGAGACCAGAGACCTAAACTTAAGAGTTGAAAAACTACAAAACCCTTAGAATAAAATGTAGGACAAAGTTTTTATAGCGTTGGATTTGGCAGTGATTCCTTGGGTGTGACACTAGCAGCACACTTAGCAAAAGGAAAAGAAAACAAAGCTGACTTCATGAAAACGAACTTTTTCATCAAAAGCCACTGTAACATAGTAAAAATACAACCCACAGGATGGGAGAAAACATTTGCAAATGGTATATCTGACAAAAAATTAATATGCAGAATATAGAAAGAGTCTTAAAACTCAACATCAAAAAACAAAACAAAAAAACAACCTATTTAAAAAATTGGTGAAGGACTTGAATAGACGTTTCTCCAAAGAAAATATATGAATAACTAATTAACATATGAAAAGATGCTCATTAGGGAACTGAAAATCAAAACTACATTGGGATACCATGTCACACCTATTAGGATGGGTACCATCAAAAAAACAGAAAATCACAGGTGTTGGCAAAGAAATGGAGAAATTAGAACACTTGTGCACTGTTGGTGGTAACATAAAATGGTATAGCTGCTGTGGAAAAAGTTATAGTGGTTCCTCAAAAAATTAAAAATAGAACTGCCATATGGTCCCATAATTCCATGTCTAGGTATATTCTCCAAAGAATTGAAGCAGAGTCTGGAAGAGATTTTGTACATCCGTGTTCATAGTAGCATTATTCACAATAGTGCGAAAGTGGAAGCAAGTGTCCTTTGATGGATGGATAAGCAAAATATGGGTGTATACATACAAGGACTGTTATTCAGTCTTAATAAAGAAGGAAATTTTGCAACATAAGTAGATGAATCTTGAGGACATTGCTGCTACTGCTGCTAAGTCGCTTCAGTTGTGTCCGACTCTGTGCGACCACATAGATGGCAGCCCACCAGGCTTCCCCGTCCCTGGGATTCTCCAGGCAAGAACACTAGAGTGGGTTGCCATTTCCTTCTCCAATGCATGAAAGTGAAAAGTGAAAGTGAAGTCACTCAGTCCTATCCGACTCTTCATGACCCATGGACTGCAGCCTTCCAGGCTCCTCCGTCCATGGGATTTTCCAGGCAAGAGTACTTGAGTGGTTTGCCATTGCCTTCTCCACTTGAGGACATTATGTTAAGTAAAGTAAAATAGACCAGTAACAAAAAGACAAACACTGTATGATTCTACTTATATAAGGCAGTTAGAGTAGTCAGATTTATAGAGGCAGAAAGAATGGTGGTTGTCAGAGGCTGGGAGGAGGGGAAGATTGGGTGCCGATGCTTCATGATATCGAAGTTAGTTTTACAGGGTGAAATGAGTTAAGAGGATAAGTGATGTTGATGGTAGCACATATTTATATTTAATGTATTTAATACCTCTGAACTGTACACTTAAAAATGATTAGACAGTAAATTTTGTTATGTGTGTTTTATGAACATAAAAAAGGTATACACACTACTTGGCCATGAAAAAGAAGGAAATTATGCCATTTGCAGCAACATGGATGCAACTAGAGATTATCATACTGTGAAGTGAAGTCAGAAAGACAAATATCATACGATATCACTTAAATGTGGAATCTGAAATGATGGCACACATGAACCCATGTACAAAATAGAAACAGATTCACAGAAAACAGAGAACAAACTTGTGGTTGCCAAGGGGGAGAGGCGGAGGGATGGACTGGGAGTTCGGGGTTAGCAGATGCAAACTATGGCATTTAGAATGGATAAACAAGGTTCTAATGTATACTGCAGGGAACTATATTTAACCTCCTGTGATGAGCCATAATGGAAAAGAATATATATATATTCACAACATTGCAAATCAACTATACTTCAATAAGAAAAATGTATGCACAAAGAGCTGTGGTTTTCAGCAGTTTGGATTTGGGGAGGGGGAAGGATGAACAGATGGAGCACATCAAGGGGATTTTTAGGCCAAGACACTATTCTGTATATTATGATAGTGGATACATGTCATTATACATTTGTCAAATCCCATAGAATGTGCAACACCAAGAGGGATGTTCATATTCACATAGAATATGAACTATGGACTTCAGTGAATAATAATATGTCAATATTAGCTCAGTGAGTGCAACAAATGTGCCATACATTAATGCCGGATGTTGATAATAGATGAAACTTTTGAAGGGATAAAGGGGCATCTGGGAACTGATACCTTCCGCTCAGTTAAAAACATTTTTTTTTAACTAAAAGATTTACAAAGCTGTGTTTACTCAGTTTTTCTGTAAACATAAGACTGCTCAAAAATTATTATTTTTTTTTAAGAAGTCTTCACATTGGGGAACAGGATTTGGGACCACTGCTGGTTGCAAAGGAGGCTGGGAGAGCAGGGAAGAGCATCTTTCACCTTGGCTGTAAACATAGCCCTTCACTAAATAAAACCAGGATCTGATGGCAAAGATGAAAGCTCCACTAGATAAACAGGCTTGAAATCTTAACCTGCAGGCTGGTTACCTTCCAGGAGCTAGAAATTACCAGAGGCTGTTCACATCCCTGCTAGTCAGAGCATAGCACACGTACCTAGCCAGGTGCCATGGCCTGGACAAGTGACCAGCAGAGCATTGCAGTCATACCCTAACCTCTCAGCCCAGACTGAAGACCCTCTGCAGGCTCCTGGGGTGCACAGCGGCCAGTCAGGGAGGGAGCTGAGTCTGCCAGGCATCCCTGATCACAGGAGGGCCCTCCTTGCTACCTCCTGAGCTTAGGGATGTTGTTCAGTTCTAGTTCTCTCTCTGCTACTGCTTGGACATATTCAATCCCATTAGTAATAAAGGAAAATTGAAAATGAGGCATCTTTTTACAGTTCTTAAATTTGTAAATCTTGGTAACAGATCAAACACACCGTGAGGATGAAGCTAGTGATTTGGCATTTTTTATTTTTGCTGATGTCAGTGAGAAGAATCACAGACCTTGGGAAATTCATGGGTGTCTGCCCTCACCAGACACCAACCAGAACCAATCAGCACTGATCAGTAATTATCAAGATAATTACTCAAAATATCCTAGATTAGATTAGCCCAAGGAGAGAGCTGATGAACTGTGTGCACTTAGGGCTGTAAACCTAGTACTCTTTAACACTCCAATCTCATCTCTAGAATCCCGGATTGAGGAAGGTAAACATGAAACAGAGGAAACAGAGTTAGGCAAGAAGATAGTCACCAAAAACTTGTTTATTGGAAGCAGCCTGACCTTTGGCACGAGGAAAGCAGCCAATCCATCACTTTGTGGGACACAACCCAGTGACACATGTGCTAGTCAGAGAGTAAAGGGAGCGTTGAGTCTGTGTTCAAAGTCAGGAGATAAAGCGGGATACGGAGTGTACAGAAACTGTGATCCCAGCTGACGTCTGTGCCTCAGGGTGTGACCTCAGAGACCCCACATGCACAGGCAGGCAGGTGGTGCGTCTGTGGCAAGCGTTTCCTCTGTAACTCAGAAGTGGGTGGTTCTGCTCTCACCCTGTGTGTGTCTCAGAGAAGGCCGCAGATACCATACATCTGGGCTCCGTCGCTATGGGCCTCCCCCGGGCACAAACTAGATCAAGGGGGTGTGCCTGGGGGCTCCACACATGGCAGGGGGGCCTGAGACCGAATCTGCAGGGAGCGCCCTCAACCAGCAACCAAAGGAAATGATGGACAAACCCACACCCTCTGGGGCAGGCTCCCCACCATTTCCGGGTGGATCTCTGGGGGCATACAGATGCCCACATGGGAGCCTACTCTTTTTTTTTTTGACTGTAGGATCTTAATTCCCTGACTAGGGATTGAACCTATGCCCCCTGCAATGAATGTGCAGCGTCTTAACCACTGGACCACCAGGGAAGTCTCAAGAGCCTAGCCTTCAATGCACCCTGGTTGATTCTTTCCATGTCCTGGCTCATTCCTGCTATCTGGTACTGCCCTCTGGAATCACCTTTCAAATCAACTATTCACACTGGAATCCCTGTCTCAGCATCTGCTTCTCAGGGAAGACATCTAGGAAAGAGAACAGAGCCCATAGCTGTGGGCTGGAGTCCTCAGCATCTGCCGGTCAGGTGTGTGGGGGCAGGGCCAGGGAGATGCCGGAGAGAAGTCATTGCACACAGGCAAGCCCTGGGCCATTGACTCTCCTCTTCACTGTGGCTGATTCCAGGTTTAGGGATCTGTCTGCTACTGCCCCAGCATCCCCCCCTTGGCATCTGGTTCCCTTCCTCTTGGCTTCTGTCTTCCCCTGTATGTGTTGCGTAGCTCCCTCTGAGTCAGGCCAGCGTCCATGAAACAAACACAAGACCAGGAAGATAGCAGGTTCCTTCCTGCAACTGCCTCTGGCAGGTGGCCACAGGGGAGATAGTCTCCATAGCTGCCCTTATCAGCTCAGCCTTGGCATGGGGGCCAAGGTCTGGCCCATTCTGGTGATAGTGAGCCCAAGGAAGGCTTCAGAGATCCCTATCAGGAGGGAGCAGGGGTGAGTGCAGAGTACCTGGGCCCATGGTGGGTGGGGCGGCTCACCTGGGTCTTCCAGCAACACTCAGCCCCCTCCACAGTGGGTGGGGACAGACCGAGGCAAGGGACATAAGGGAGGGGGTCAGGGCTAAAGAGCGAGGCTGTGGCTCTCAGCCCTGGGGTCTCTGTGCGCTGTCAGACGCCAGCGAGCTGGGCCCTCCCCTCTACCCGCAGGAGGAGACTATTGTCCCTGAGTCACTCCACTCTCCACTGCCCCCTCTGTTATCGGATTGTTAATATTAATTAACAACAGTTGCTAAGGATGACAGTGCAAGGGTGTGCCCCAGCCAGAGCTGGCCTGGACCTAAGAGGGCACTGGGGAGAGTAGGGGTCTGAGGCTTGGCATCTGGGGGTGGCGGGTAGGGGCGGTAGAGTTTTGGAGGGCTGGTGTCCAGACCCACCTGTCTCCCTCTTCTCCTGAGGCCTGGTAGCTCCTCCAGCCGAGGCTGTGTGGGAAACTCTCGGCAGGTCACTGGTTGGCCCAGCCCTCCGGCCTTGGTCACTTTGGGAAGTGGGTAAAGGGGAGACCCTGAGAGGCTCATCTGAGAGGGTGGGACCAAAGGTGGGAGGGACAAGTGATCCATTGATCATTAACTAGCTGAGAGCCCTGGGAGGCACAGGGCTCAGCCCCATTGGTCCCCAAGCCAGTCAGGTGATACTGTCCCCGGTAGGGAAGCTGCCCTGTAGTCCGTCCCCAGTTTCAGTATATGTACGGCTGAAGTGGGCTCTGGCATTGTCAGGAGCCGGCCCTTGGCTGTCCCCAAGACCTGGCCTCACTTACCCTCTGACCCCTGCCCAGTGCCAGGATGGTGGAGACTGGCCTGAAGGGCTGGTTGCTCTGGGCCCTGCTCCTGCACTCGGTGAGTCCCTGTGTCCACTCGGCAAGGGCTGCTTGGCAACTGTGGGAGAGGGCCAGGGTCTGCAGATGGGGGCAATTTCTACATAGATGAGGGATGCCAGGCTCCCCAGAGAAGGGATGCAGGTCGGGGGTCTTGGGCTGCTCAAGTCTCCAGATCATGGGGTCAGATAGACACAAGCATGGGGAATGGGACAGCTGGCTTGGGTGTGACCAAGTTCTTCCCAACCATGGTCCGCTGTGGGTGTCCTGGCCTAAGGTGGCTGGTGGTAGGTTAAAGGAAGATCCAGTCCTGGGGTGCTGATGAGGTGGATTCAAGGGGAGAATCACCCACAGAGGATTTGGCATCCAGGGAGGAGGTCCGAGGTTCTTATCTCTCAAGTTTCCTGTTCATTTCCATGTCTGAGGAGGTGGGTGAAGATTTTCAGCCCCTGGCAGGTGAAGGCAGGGGAAGCTCTGCTCAGAATCTCCAAGAGGGACCCCAGCCTCTGGGTGTGGTCTGCAGTTTGGGCATGGTGGTGGCTGACTGCTGTGGCAAAGATGCCCGAGGCACACAGGGCCTGCATTCACATGGCCCCTGGGAGTCAGCCCCTCGACTTGTCCAGGGGCCACTGTTTCTCAGGAGGACCACACAGGGGTCCAGGGGGTCTCCTGGGTGACCCTGTTCTCTCCCAGATATGTCAGGTCACCTCTTTCTTCAGTGACCCTGTCAGGGTCAACCAGGCCTTCACCCATCCGCTCACCATCCTTAGACACCGCCGAGAGTCCCATGTGCTACTTGGGCACCCCATCTCCCCCAGTGCTCCCCTGGATCCCCTGGCATCCTGGAGCTGCCCAACGTCCATCCCTCCCCTGCCCTGTTTGGCATCATTCCCCACGCCCTCCCTGGCTGCCCACTGTGCCATCAGCTACCTGGAGGTGCCCCATCAGCTACCCAGAGGTGCTGGCCAGCACTGCGGCGCGTGGTGACACTGCCTTGTTCCACAGGCCCAGAGCGAGGTGTACACACCCATACACCAGCCTGGCTACTGCGCCTTCTATGATGGTGCGGGAAGAACCCGGAGCTGTCCGGAAGCCTGGCTTCGCTGTCCAATGTGTCCTGCCTGGATAACTCGCCTGCTCGCCACATCACAGGTGACCACCTGGCCCTCCTACAAAGCATCTGTCCCCGTCTCTATACTGGCGCCAACACCACCTACGCCTGCTGCTCCTCCAAGCAGCTGGTGGCCCTGGACATGAGCCTGCGGGTCACCAAGGCCCTCCTCACCCGCTGTCCCGCCTGCTCTGACAACTTCGTGAGCCTGCATTGCCACAACACCTGCAGCCCCAACCAGAGCCTCTTCATCAACGTGACCCGAGTGGTCACACAGGGGGACAGCCAGGCCCAGGCCGTGGTGGCCTATGAGGCCTTCTACCAGCGCAGCTTTGCCGAGCAGACCTACGACTCCTGCAGCCGCGTGCGCATCCCCGCCGCTGCCACACTGGCCGTGGGCTCCATGTGTGGTGTCTATGGCTCTGCCCTCTGCAACGCCCAGCGCTGGCTCAATTTCCAGGGGGACACGAGCAATGGCCTGGCACCCCTGGACATCACCTTCCACCTGTGGGAGCCTAGCCAGGCCGAGGGGAGCGTGATACAGCCTCTAAATGATGAGGTCGTGCCCTGCAACCAGTCCCAGGGGGACGGTGCGCCGGCCTGTTCCTGCCAGGACTGTGCCACCTCCTGCCCCGTGATTGCCCAGCCCCGGGCCCTGGACGCCACCTTCCGCCTGGGCCAGATGGAAGGGAGCCTGGTCCTCATTATCATCCTCTGCTCTCTGTTTGTCTTGCTCACGGCCTTCCTCCTGTGGTCCCGCCTGGCCGAGTGGTGCAGGGGCAAGCGCAAGATGCCCAAACCCAAGGCAAGCGTCAGCCTGGCCCACAGGCTTAGCCTCTCCACCCACATCCTCCTCAGCCGCTGCTTCCAGTGCTGGGGCACTTGGGTGGCCTCGTGGCCACTGACCATCCTGGCAGTATCTGTGGCTGTGGTGGTGGCCATGGCAGGGGGCCTAGCTTTTATAGAACTGACCAGGACCCCGTGGAGCTGTGGTCAGCCCCCAACAGCCTAGCCCGACGCGAGAAGGCATTCCACGACAAGTATTTTGGCCCCTTCTTCCGAACTAGCCAGGTGTTCATGACAGCACCTCACCGGCCCAGCTATAGGTATGACTCCCTGCTGCTGGGGCCCAAGAACTTCAGCGGGATCCTGTCCTCAGATCTGCTGCTGGAGGTGCTGGCATTGCAGGAGAAGCTGCGGCATCTGCAGGTGTGGTCGTCAGAGGAGCAGCGGAACGTCTCCCTGCGGGACACCTGCTATGCCCCTCTCAACCCACATAATGCCAGTCTGTCCGACTGCTGCGTAAACAGCCTCCTGCAGTACTTCCAGAACAACCGCACTCAGCTGCTGCTCACAGCCAACCAGACGCTGTCAGGGCAGACCGCCCAGGTGGACTGGAGGGACCACTTCCTCTACTGCGCCAAGTGAGTCCTCGTGGGACCAGGTTCTGGGGTCAGTGTGGGCCTCGTGGGGCCAAGGCCGAGTACACATCTTGTATGGTCGAGGTGCTCTGCGTCTCGGTCACATGGGCTGTGATGTGCCGTGTCTCTCCAGGTTCCTTCTTGGGCTCCCCATCCTCAGTGGAGTGCACGCTCGCCATAGCTGACTTGACCGTCCTGGCCTCCACGCGGTCTTTCTGTAGTGCTCCTGATGTAGCTGGACTCGTCCTTGCGCTTTCTTGGTTTAAGGGTCACAGAGCAATCTGAAGGCCCTGCTCACTAGTGTGCTTTGTAGTTTCCCTTCTTTGCTTCTGTGCTGGGCCTGGGTGCAGGCCAGCAGGGCCATGGGCAGCCCATGAGGTGCCCCAGGCCTGGGCAGGGGCCTGGGCCTGGGCCAGGTGCCCTGTGCGGGTTGCAGCCACACCCCTTCAAGCTGTTTGGGGCTTGGTCCCCATGGTGCAAGCAGGAAGCCAATGAAGCTTATGGGTCTTGGGACCAAGAGTGGAGGTTTGAGAGCTACCAAGCCTGGAAGGGAGCAGGCTGGCTAGCAGCACTGAGCCCCTGGGGTTGGAGTGGGCAGAGGTCTTCAAATGCTTGGTCTCAAGGTCCCTTCACTCTTGACAGAATACTGAGCACCCCAGAGAGCTGGGCTGTAGGTAGAGGTTATATTCACTGACATTTACCACGTGAGAAAGTAAAACTGAGAAATGACAAAATAGTTCATTAATTCTGTAACAATAGCTATAATAGGCCCATTATATGCTGACACAAGTAACATTTTTAAATTTATTTATATTTTTAAAGGAAATTATTAATTTTTTTTTCTGTGCTGGGTCCTTGTTGTGGCACACAGGCTCTTTGCTGTGGTGCTGAAGCTTCTCATTGTGGTGGTTTGTCTTGTTGTGGAGCACAGGCTCAAAGGCACCCAGGCTTCAGTAGTTGTGGTTCATGGGCTCATTATTTGTGGTGCACGCATGGGCCCAGCCGTTCTATAGCATGTTGGATCCTCATGGACCAGGGATCGAACCCATGTCCCTCACACCAGTAGGCATACTCTCAACCACTGGACCACCAGGGAAGTCCCATAACATATTTTTGTGAAAATAATCATATTTTCTGTACTGAAAATATCAGGCGTGAGCACAGTAACATTGTTTTACATCTTTGCAAATCTCTTTGGGGTCTGGCTTAGCAGAAGATGCTGGATTCTGGCATCTGGTTTTGCATTTGGCCTGTTGGTTGAAGCGCAGTGAGAATGCTTGGCCGCACACGCATCCATGTAGCCAGAGGAGGGAAGTGTGTTGTCAAAACCTTTCCAGAGAATTGTGGGTTTTCTTTACTACTTCATCAAACTCAGCAAGTGATGCTTTCTTAAATGTTAGCTGCAATATGAAACTAAAGTCATGTCAGTGAACTGTCTGTAGGCCACAGACTTGAGATCAAAGAAGGGTGAAAACAGAATGGCATCTAGTGTTATTATGGAAATAGTTTTGACTTTGTAGACCTTGACACGGTCTCTAGGGCTCCTGAGATCCTGGGTCACCCTGAATACCTCTGGTTTAGAGTCAGGGCTCCCACCCTCAGGCAAACCAAGTGTGGGCTGCTTCCCAGAGTCTGTGCCTCAGCCCCAGGGCTGGCCCTCGGAACCGGCAGGTCAGGGAAAGAAGCTCTGACTCTGGGTCTCCAGTCCTTTGCTGTTGTTCAGTCGCTCAGTCGTGTCTGACTCTTTGAGACCTGATGGACTGCAGCACGCCAGGCTTTCCTGTCCTTCAATATCTCCTGGAGTTGCTCAAACTCATGTCCTTTGAGTTGATGATGCCGTCCAACCATCTCATCCATTCCAGTCCTTGAGTTGCCTTTATTTTGATTTTGGATGCTCACAACTCTTGGGTGGCCTGATTATCCCCATTTCAGAGACAAGGAAACTGAGGCTCAGAGGAGTATGGTCAACTGCTCAAGGTCACACAGCAACCGGCACTCCCCGCCAGCTGGTGACTCACAGACGCACTCAAAATGAGTGCTCTGTCCAGGCACCTGTGACCCATTTACAGAAAGGCCTCAGTGGAGGGCATGGAGACCTGACCACAGTTATAGGGCTGGAACATTGAATGAGGAAAGAAGGAGTTCCCATCTCAGGGCCTGGGTTCTGGGCTGGTGAGAGGAGACTGCTAAGGGCAGTGTGAGGCCTGTGTGTCTCTGTTGGTGCTTAGGACTCAGGGAGGGACTTGAACCAGAATCCAGCCGCCACTCCAGGGGAGTGTGTGTGATGCTCATCCCCCTGCCAATCTGGAAGGAGATGATGGTGGAGCCAGGAGCATGAGGCTGGTGTGAAGGGAGAGAGCACTAGAGGTCCTGCTCAGGGAGCTCCAGTTTAGTCTGGATTGGACCAAGAAATGTTCTGATCGGGGGTCAGGTGATGGTGCTGGGGGTCTGGGGTGAGGCACAGGGGCCATGGTGGTCAGAGTGGGATCAGAAAATGTCCTTTCCTCTCCCACCAGTGCCCCCCTCACCTACAAAGATGGCACGGCCCTGGCCCTGAGCTGCATGGCTGACTATGGGGCGCCCATCTTCCCCTTCCTCGCCGTGGGGGGCTACAAAGGTAGCTCCGACCTCCCCAGGAGGCCAGTGAGTGGACATATGGGGCAGGAGTCATGGACAGAAGGATGGGGTGGCCATGGGGGCTTCCCGCTGCCTGGGAGTGGGCGGGTCGGTGGGGGGCTCATGGGGACTGCAGACCTGCCCATCCTGTATCCTTTCTCTGTCACTTACTGCGTCTTCCACCAACCCTGCTCATGTTCTCTGGTTCTGTGCCTGGAACCACAGGTTTTGCCTTTGAGAGAGAGAAGTAGGATGTAGAATTACACAGTGACTTGGATGAGGAGGGTGGGGAAGGAGAGGCAGGAGTGTGGCTGCAGCTAGGGGAGGGGAAGCAGGGGTGAGGCTGGAGTAGGGGGAGGAAAGCAGAGGTGTGGTTGGAGGTAGCCGAGCATTTCTCCTTCCAGGAAAGGACTATTCTGAGGCAGAGGCCCTGATCATGACCTTCTCCCTCAACAATTACCCTCCTGGGGACCCAAAGCTGGCCCAGGCTAAGCTCTGGGAGGGAGCCTTCTTGGAGGAAATGCGAGCCTTTCAGCGTCGGACGGCTGGTGTGTTCCAGGTCACATTCATGGCAGAGGTAGGGGCTGCAGGGTCCCTGGCTCTGGGGCAGACAGTTCAGGTGGTTTTGGTGGGGTCCTGTAGCCCCATCCTGCCCTCACCCATCCCGAGTGACCCTGAGCTGACGGGTGCCTGCCCAGGAGGATGGGGTGATGCTACAGCTGTTCTTGCAGCCATGTCAGAGCTCACAGCGGCTCACATACACGGTGCCCTCTGGCCGAGCTCTTGGGTCAGTGGGTCTGGTTGGGTGTGTGTCCACAGCGTTCCCTGGAGGATGAGATCAACAGCACCACGGCCGAGGACCTGCCCATCTTTGCTGTTAGCTACCTTGTCATCTTCCTGTACATCTCCCTGGCCCTGGGCAGCTATTCCAGCTGGCGTCGGGTACCGGTGAGAAGTGAGAGGGGAGCTGTGAGGGTGAGCTGGCCCACCATCAGGGTGCCTAGAACCTTCCCAACCTACTTTCTGAGCACTTCAAAACAGCAAAGTGGACATACCCAGGGTGGCTCCTCCAAGGGGTGATGCTTCTTGAAGTGTTCTGTTTTGAAAGGTCATGCGAGTTTTCACTCTGCTCATGACAACTCTCCCTCAACTTGTGTAAATGCCAAGTTGGTATTTACATTGTCTTACAACGCATGCTCAAGGAAGAAGTGGTCAGGCTCACAGGGCCTGCTCTTGGGAGGACGGCGCTGCAGAGTGGACAAAGTGCAGAAGCTCAGAGCATGTAGCTCTACTCTAACTGGGGTTGGGGGCACATCTGGCAGCCCTGCAGCCAGGAGGCTGAGCCTCGTCCCATTGCAGGTGGACTCCAAGGCCACTCTGGGCCTGGGCGGGGTGGCCGTGGTGCTGGGAGCAGTCTTGGCCTCCATGGGCTTCTTCTCCTACCTGGGTGTCCCTTCCTCACTGGTGATACTTCAAGTGGTGCCCTTCCTGGTGCTTGCCGTGGGGGCCGACAACATCTTCATCTTCGTTCTTGAGTACCAGGTAAGAGGACAGGAGTTCTGCACACCCTCAGCTGCCCCTACTCACCCAGGCATGGCCCCATGGGTTTGCTGGGTTTATTTCAGCCTCTTCCTAAGCACTGATGTCCATGTGTACAATTCCTGTAGAAAACAGGGCTCTGTGTTGATCTTTCACATAAATCATTCATACCTCAAATGTCTCCTGAACTTGCTCTCAGTTAGCCCCACATTGTGTCTGGCAAGAGTGTCACACAGCACATATGTTACTGAGCCCAAGCTCATACTGCTCACTGCATGGCAGTCCAATAAATCGAGAGATGAGGTGCTGGGGAAAGGAATAGTGACTTTATTTGAAAAGTCAGCAGACTGAGAAGATGGTGGACTAGTGTCCCAAAGAACCACCTCACCTGAGTTAGAATTTAGACTTCTTTTATACTAAAAGGGGAAGTGGTGTGGCTGGGTGTTGCAAGCCTTTTGGTGCCAGAATCTTTTGTTCTTGCAGCTGTCAAAGTAGGTCCCAAAACCCCCCAACAAGGCAACTGTTAGATTCTGTTCTGCAACCTTTTCATCTCTATATGAATGGAAAAGTGTTATACCTTTAAAAGTCAGAGCCTTGGCAATGGGCTGTCATGTATATTCCAGGCTCTGGGCAACATCCTTTTACAAAAGATCCAGAGACAATAAGACTAAGCACAGGCAACAGAGCACAAAGGTTAGAGGTCCAATATGGAGTCATGTTTGTTCATCTCTGTTCTACATAGAGCCACCTCTGTCTTTTTAGTGCTAGGTAGCATTCCACGGAAAGACAAGTAGAGTCTTTAGCCTCTCTTGTTAGTGAACATTTAGGGTTCCAGTGATGAGTCAGAGGAAAGATGCTATGGACATTCCAAAATACACCATGTGTTTCTTTGGGCCAGACTCTGAGAAGTGGAAGATGTGGCAGGGCAGAGTGTCACTGCCCCACTCTCCCCACTGGGGAAGACGGGAGCAGTTCCTCAGGCCTGGCTGCATCTCCAGGCAATGGCCATGCCTTGGGGAGTGAGGACATGTGGCAGCTCCCAGCTGGCCTGTGAGGGACAGAGCCCTTGGTCAGATCTTGACCCTGTCCCTGCCATCCCCACGCAGAGGCTGCCTCGGAGGCCTGGGGAAGAACTGGAGGCCCACATCGGCCGAGCCCTGGGCAGAGTGGCCCCTAGCATGCTTCTATGCAGCCTCTCTGAGGCCATCTGCTTCTTTTTAGGTGAGCCTGAGCAACCCCTCCCCACCAGGCACTGGGAGTTCATGGAGGCTGGCATCCCCCTTTCCCATCTGAGCAGGTGCCAGGCCCTGAGATTCACTCTTGACCCCCCTCCCCATCCCCCAGGAGCCCTGACCCCCATGCCAGCTGTACGGACCTTTGCCCTGACCTCCGGCTTTGCAGTGCTTCTTGACTTCCTGCTACAGATGTCAGCCTTCGTGGCCCTGCTCTCCCTCGACAGCAGGAGGCAAGAGGTAGGGGTGGAGGCAAGGCCCAGGGACTCACCCTTGGTCCCCATCTTGGCCAGGGATGAGTGGCTTCACTTTGCACAGAAGACTCAGAGCATGGGGACTGAGTGTGGGAACAGCATGCTGGAATGTTTAGGCTATGAAGTCCCTGATGTCCCATGGAAAATTAGCTTTGTTTTGGTCATTTGGGGGAATATGATCAAACCTTCTAAAAGTACCTGAGGTCATGAAATATTAAGTGAGAGACTGACAGGGAGGGAGCTCTTGTTTCGGTGATGGTGCAAAGTTCAAAGGTATTTTATCAAGGCAAAAATGAAGATAAAGAGAAGAGCACACTGGCATGTCCCCACCATGCAGTGCTGGCACAGTCCACATGTGGAAGGTGACTCTCCCACTCCACGGGAGGGAAGTGGTCCCCAGGGTCTGTTTTGGGGTTGTCTTGAGTGCCTTCCTCCTTCTAGGCCTCCCGGATGGACATCTGCTGTTGCAAGACAGCCCGGAAGCTGCCCCCGCCGAGCCAGGATGAGGGGCTCCTGCTCCGATTCTTCCGCAAGTTCTACGTCCCATTTCTGTTGCACTGGCTCACTCGTGTGGTCGTGGTGAGTGGGCGAGAGGGGCAGCAGGGGGACCTCATGCCACCCAGGGTTGGGGGGGCCTGGCAGTGTCTCGGGCGGGAGGGTCTGCTTAGCCTTGATCCTTGCCCGTGGTCATCACAGGGGTCTGGAGCTCGCCCAGGTCCAGGGGCTGAAGCCGGGGTGGGGAGGGGTTGCTGAGATTCAAGTTGGCCCAACTCCAGAATGTTTCCTACAAGACCCCGTCCAGACCCAGACTGGGGAGCTGCTGGGCGGGAGGCCTTCACGTGACGCTTCCCTTCCCAGGTGCTGCTGTTCCTGGCCCTGTTCGGAGCAAGTCTCTATTTCATGTGCTACATTAATGTGGGGCTGGACCAGCAGCTGGCTCTGCCCAAGGTAGGTGCCCTCTCTCCTCTCTCCTCGGTCCCCAAGGCTGTGAGGGCAACCAGCAGCACAGAGTGGATGGGTTGGCCTGAACCAGGGGTGTGGTAGGGGTGGGGGACCATGCATCATGGGAGTTGTGAAGATAAGCTACATTCTGCATGGCAAGTGCCTGAGTTCAGCTCCAACTCCAGGCCACCAGAGGGAGATGACCAGGAAGCTGAGGGACTGGCTGTGGGAGCCAACCGTCCAGGCAGAATGACCAACACCTCAGTGAATGCCTGCCTAGTGCCAGGCACTCTGTGTCCCCAAACCTGGGTTCTGCAGCAGCAAATGTCCCTGGACTGTCCTCGGAGAGACAAGGAGGGTTGGAGGTCCTGGGGAAGAAAAGACCTCGATAGTCTTGAGGGTTCTGGATGGAGGAGAGGCTTGAGGGGTGTCTGAGCATGAGTGGGATTTGCAGAGGAAGGAGGCAAGGGTCACAGCACAGACCCATTGGAGGTTGGGGCGCACCAAGGCTCATTTACTGTGTGCAGGGGTGACTGGGGGGAGAGGCAGTAAGGCTGAGAGCTGGAGGTGCTGCAGGTAAGAGGGTGGGGAAATGTGCTGACCAGGACCAGCAAGCATATGAGGTTGACAGGAATCATACATCGATGAGGCCAGGGACCTGAGGTTTGTCTGGACATGCAACCAGAGGTGGGCTGGTGGCTGGGGGAAGCAAGTCTGCATACCTGGGCTCTAGGGGAGAGAGAGCATCATGAGGGCTTGGACATGCAGGGGCACTGTAGGGGTGGCGATGGGGGTCTGGGCATGGGCAGGAATCTTGGATTCAGTGGCCTGGTAGCCATCTGCTGGTGGTGCTGGTCTTGGAAGCAAGATGAGGTGGGAGCAGAGCAGACAGGCAGGACGGCACCTTCGAGCCACCATAGGGAGCAAGAAGAGGCTGCAAAGCCAGCAAAGGTCCAGAATGACTCTACCACTAATGGTGGCCCTGGGGATGCTCACACGGCTGAAGAGAAGAGGGTCCCCAGTGACCCGAGAATGGGTATCAGTGGCCTGGCAGGCCAAACCAGTGAGAAGGAAGGTGGTACTGGGCTGTAAGACCAGCTGAGGGTTTTGTTTTGTTTTGTTTTGGTCGTGTTGGCTCTTAGTTGGACGCTCGGAACCTTTAGTCATGGCATGTGAAATCTTTAGTTGTGGCGTGTGGGATCTAGTTTCCTGACCAGAGATCAAACCCAGACCTCGTGCACTAGGAGCAGGGAGTCTTAGCCATTGGACCACCAGGGAAGTCCCCCAGCTGAGGTTTTGTTTATGTTGTTTGTTTATTTTTCTTTGGGGGAGATTTGTTTCTTACGACTATACAAAATATATTTCTTTCAATTTTTTTCTGGTAAAATATAACATAAAACTTGCCATTTTAAACATTTTTAAAGTGGCATTAAGGACGTTGTACAATCCTCACCATCATCCATCTCCATACCTCTTTCATCCTGCAAAGCTGGGACTCTGTCCCTATTAAACGCTAACTCCCCATTCCTCCTCCCCCAGTCCCTGGTGCACCCCCGCCCCATTCTCCTTTGTGTCTCTGCATTTGTCTATTCCAGGTCCCTTACACATGTGGAATCATACATTTGTCCTTTTGTGATGGGCTTATTTCATTTAGCATGATGTCCTCAAGCTTTGGTCATGTTGTAACATGTATCAGAATTTCCTTCCTTTTTAAGGCTGAATGATATTCCTGTATGTATGAATGCATATATGTCACATTTTGCTTAACCATTTTTCTGTTGATGGATATGAGTTGCTTCCATGTTTCGGCTATTGTGAAATAATGCTGCTATGCACATGGGTTTACAAATACCTCCCTGAAACCCTGATTTCAATTATTTTGGGTATATACCCAGAAGTGGAATTGCTAAATCATATGCCAATTCTATTTTTAATTTTTTGAGGAACCTTCATACTGATTTCTATATAGCTGTACCATTTTACATTCCTACCAATAGTGCACAGGGTTCCAATTTCTCCATGTCTTCACCAACACTTATTTTCTGGGTTTTGTTTGTTTGTTTTTTGACAACAGCCATCATAATAGATATAAGATGGTATCTCATTGTGGTTTTGATTTGTGTTTCCCTAATAATTAGTGATGTTAAGCATTTACTTATTGGCCATTTTATATTTCGTTTGGAGAAATGTCTGCTTTTGAATTGGGCTGTACTTTATTGTTGCTAAGTTTAAAGAGTTCTTTAGATATCTTGGATAATTAATCCCTTACCAGATATGTGGGATTAATATCTGATTAATTAATATCAGATATCAGATATGTGATTTGTGAATATTTTCATTTCTGTTGGTTGCTTTTTTACTCTATTGGTAGTATCTTTTGATGTACTTAAGTTTCTAATCATGAAGTCTAATTTGTCTATTTTTGTTGTTGTGAACTGTGTCTTTGGTGTCATATTCAAGATAAATCATTGCTGGGATGTATAATTTCTACAATGTGAATTTTTCAGTTTTCCTTCTGTTAATGATTTCTAACCATGCAGTCATGGTCAGGGTATATACATAATATGACAACTATCTTTTTAAATGTTGAGATTTAATATGTGGCCAAATACCTAGTTTATCTTGCCGAATGTTCCATGTGTATTTGAGAGGAATATGCATTTTGTCGTTTTGGGGCAGAGTTTCTGTATAAGCTTGCTAGATTTAGCTGGTTTAGTGTTGTTCAAGTCCTCCATTTCCTTACTTGTCTTCTGTCTGGGTGTCCTACCCGTTACTGACAGTGGAGTATTGAACTCATTGTAGAACTTCCTATTTCTCCCTTCAGTTCAGTTCAGTTCAGATCAGTTCAGTCACTCAGTCGTGTCCGACTCTTTGCGACCCCATGAATCGCAGCACGCCAGCCTCCCTGTCTATCACCAACTCCCGGAGTTCACTCAGACTCACGTCCATCGAGTCAGTGATGCCATCCAGCCATCTCATCTTCTGTTGTCCCCTTCTCCTCCTGTCTCCAATCCCTCCCAGCATCAGAGTCTTTTCCAATGAGTCAACTCTTCGCATGAGGTGGCCAAAGTACTGGAGTTTCAGCTTTAGCATCATTCCTTCCAAAGAAATCCCAGGGTTGATCTCCTTCAGAATGGACTGGTTGGATCTCCTTGCAGTCCAAGGGACTCTCAAGAGTCTTCTCCAACACCACAGTTCAAAAGCATCAATTCTTTGGTGCTCAGCCTTCTTCACAGTCCAACTCTCACATCCATACATGGCTACTGGAAAAACCATAGCCTACACTAGATGGACCTTAGTGGGCAAAGTAATGTCTCTGCTTTTGAATATGCTACCTAGGTTGGTCATAACTTTTCTTCCAAGGAGTAAGTGTCTTTTAATTTCATGGCTGCAATCACCATCTGCAGTGATTTTGGAGCCCCCCAAAATAAAGTCTGACACTGTTTCCACTGTTTCTCCATCTATTTCCCATGAAGTGATGGGACCAGATGCCGTGATCTTCGTTTTCTGAATGTTGAGTTTTAAGCCAACTTTTTCACTCTCCTCTTTCACTTTCATCAGGAGGCTTTTCAGTTCCTCTTCATTTTCTGCCATAAGGGTGGTGTCATCTGCATATCTGAGGTTATTGCTATTTCTCCAGCTTGTGTTACTTCCAGTCCAGCGTTTCTCATGATGTTCTCTGCATATAAGTGAAATAAGCAGGGCTTCATAGATTTTGATGATAATTCATTAGGTGTGGAACTGTTTATATACACTTACCCTTGCTGTACTGAATCTTTTAATAATATATAATGTTCTTCTTTGTCCTTTGTAAACTTTTTTGATTTAAAGCCTATTTTACCTGGTAGTGGGGTAGCCTACTATTGCATGGAATATCTTTGCAATCTTTGCAAACTGTCTACTCTTTGCATGGAATATCTTTTTCTATACTTTCACTTTCAACCCGTGGGTGTCTCTGGATCGCAACTGACTCTTATAGACATCATATTGTTGGATCCTATTTCTCTAACCCATTCTGTCAACTTCTGACTTCTTATTAGAGAGAGTAGTCTATTTACATGTAAAGCAATTACTGATGAGGAGAGACTTGTTATTGTGCTATTTGTTTTTATGTACTTTATAGCTCTTTTGTTTCTCATTTCCTGCATTGCCATCTTCTTTTGTGTTTATTTGATAGTGAAATGTTTAAATTCTTTTTTCATTTCCTTTTGGGTATATTATATGACTATTTCCTTTGTGGTTACCAGGGAAATTACATTAAATATCCTACAGTGTGTTGAATTTATCCGAGGTTAACATGGATTGCATACAAAAATCTGTTCTTATACTGCTCCTTTCCATTTCCTTTCAGTTATTGCTATCATAAAATCACATCTCTATACATTGTGTATCCAAAAACATAGAATAATACTTTTTTATGTGTTAATCTCGTAAGATATGTAGAAATAAAAAAATGGAATTACAAACCAAAGTTGTAATAAAACTAGCTTTTATAATTTCCCATGTATTTACTTTTACTGGTGATCTTTATTTAATTACATGACTTTGAGTTATACTTTAGCATCATTTCACTTCAACTTGAAGCCTCTTGCAGGACAGGTCTTGTGGCAACAGACTTCTTCTGTAGTTATTCATATGGGAATGCTTTAATTTTTTCTCTCATTATTGAAGGACAGTTTTGCCAAAAATAGGGCTCCTGGTTGAGAGTTTTTTCCCACTTAAGTTCTTTAAATATACAAATCCACTGCCTTCTGGCCTCCAAGTTTTCTGATAGGAACTATGCTTATAATCTTTATATATAATAAGCCTCTCCTTTCTTGTTGCTTTCAGAATTCTCTTTTTGTCTTTATCGTTCAACACTTGAATTGTAATGTGCCTTGGTTCTGGGTGTCTTTGAGTTTTCCTACTAAGAGTTTCCTAAAGTTCTATGGATTTTTATACTCATATCTTTTATCAAACTTATGAAATGTTGGCCATCGTCTCTTCAGATAGCCTCTTTTCCTCTTTCTCTCTCTCTTCTTTCTGGGACTCGTGTGACGTGTGTGTTGTTTTGCTTGATGATGCTGCGTAGTCCCTTAGTCTCTGTTCATTTTCCTTATTCTTTTTTCTTTCTGTTCTTCATTTGATAATTCAATTGTCCTGTCTCCATGTGTGGCCATTCGTCTTCCGACTGCTCAAATATGTCTTTGAATCCCTCTAGTTATTTCTTTGGAGAAGGCAATGGCATTCCACTCCAGTACTCTTGCCTGGAAAGTCCCATGGACAGAGGACCCTGGTGGGCTGCAGTCCATGAGGTCGCGAAGAATCGGACACGACTGAGCGACTTCACTTTCACTTTTCACTTTCATGCATTGGAGAAGGAAATGGCAACCCACTCCAGTGTTCTTGCCTGGAGAATCCCAAGGATGGGGGAGCCTGGTGGGCTGCTATCTATGGGGTCACACAGAGTTGGACACAACTGAAGCGAATTAGCAGCAGCAGCAGCAGCAGCAGCAGTTATTTCTTTATTTATTGTACATTTCAGCTCCAGAACTTCTTTTTGGTTCTGTTTTATATATTCTCTTTATTGATCATTCCATTGTGTGTGTGTGTTGAGTGTATTTTGGCTGTGCTGGGTCTTCATTGTGGTGCACAGGCTTAGTTGCTCCAAGACATGTGGAATTTTAGTTCCCTGACCAGGGACTGAACCTGTGTCCCCTGCATTGGAAGGCAGATTCTTAACCACTAGATCAGCAAGGAAGTCCCTCCGTTTTGTTCATGCATTGTTTTCTTGACTGTGTCCAGAAAACAATGTTACTTTGGCTCTTTGAGCCTCTCTAAGATAGTCGTTTAAAGTCTCTATCTAATATGTCCATCGTCTGGTCTTTCTCAAGGATAGTGTTGATTAATTTTTGTCCCCAGGTATGGGCCATATCTTTCTGAGTCATTGCATGCTTTATGATTTTGTTGTTATATTTGAAAAATGGACATTTGAGTCCAAAATAACTCCAGAAATCAGATTCTCTCCCTTCCCCAGAATTTGCTTATTTATTCATTTATTTTAAAAAGTTAATTGTTGCAGATGTCTCTGTCCTGGAGATCAGCTTGAGATGTAAAGTCTTTACAGATCTTTTCTGAGTCTCCACTTTTCCCTGGGCATGTGTAGTGACTATTACTTTTCCTTGTATTTGTGGTTGCTTTTGAGTGTCATGTTTCTTGAATGTCTGGCTCTCAAAAGAAGAAAAAGGGAAATATGAAGGGGGAAGACAAATTTAGCACTTGCCCTTTAATATCTTGGGCAAGTAAAGATAATCTTTAAATATCTTGGCAGTCACTTTAGTTTGAGGTGAAGGTTCTAATGGCACCTGACTTTGTTTCTGCTCTACTGAGATTAGAAGCAGCAGTGAGTGATGAGAACACAGATCCTTGATATTTAAGAGGTGGGTCTGCAAGCTGTGTGCAGACTGTTCTTGGAATGCATTCGTGGCTGCCTGCCACAGGTCCGGGAGGATAAACAATGACTAGCTAGTACCATACTAAGAACTGAAGTAGATCAAATGAACCACAATCTACCATCCAGGCCTTTCTCTGGAAACTTGAAACCCTCAATAGACCCCAGAGTACCAAAATAATTACATCAGGCAGGTTCTGCCAGTGCAGTTATTGTCCAGATGGGGAGGCAAAATCCTGGTACTTCCTACTCCACTATCATTCCTGATGTCACTTTGAAGTCTTATGTTGCAGGAGAAGGGAACGAGCCATGAAGATGCCTGGCATACAGCCTTGAGGGTGTGTGTGTGGGTGTGCACGAGGGTGTTTATGTGTGTGCATCCATGTGGGCTGTGGTCATAGGCTAACTTGCTAGACTGTGGCTGTTCCAAACAGAGGATGATAGGAAGGGGTAAAATTATGTGTATGTGTTTGTATGTGTGTGTCAGAAAGCGTGTTCACGCATGGGGGGTATATGATGCCCTGTGCTTGTACCTCCGTTGAGTGTGTTCTGTGTAGGTTCCTGTGATTATACCTAGATAGGTGTACCTTGGAGTGTGTGTGCCTCTGTGGGTATACTTACGACCATGTACCTCTGTAGCGGAACTGTACACATGACTCTGTGAGCCTGTACTTCTGTGTATATCACTGTGTGTGTATCTCTTGAGCGTATGCTGGAGGTGCGTCTGGCCATGGGCTCACTGACGTCTTCCATTGCAGGACTCATACCTGATCGACTATTTCCTCTTTATGAACCGCTACTTTGAGGTGGGGGCCCCGGTCTATTTTGTCACCACTGGGGGCTACAACTTCTCCAGTGAGGAAGGAATGAATGCCATCTGCTCCAGTGCAGGCTGCAACAACTTCTCCTTAACCCAGAAGATCCAGTACGCCACCGACTTCCCTGATGTGTGAGTGTCCCAGCCCACCTGTATGTGTCTCTCTCCCTCCTGCCCTGCTGCCCACCTGCTGCCATGCACCTGAGGGGAGCCAGCGTGGAGGTTGGACTGTAGGAAGGACCTACCACAGCCTGCCTATCTGGTCCTGCCCCCTGACATTTCCTGACATTCAGGTCTTACCTGGCCATCCCTGCCTCCTCCTGGGTGGATGACTTCATTGACTGGCTGACTTCATCTTCCTGCTGCCGCCTTTATATCTCTGGTCCCAATAAAGACGAGTTCTGTCCCTCGACTGTCAGTGAGTATGGGGCCTCTGGGAGTTCAGGGCCCACCATAGCTTGGGGAAATTGAGACTAGAGAGAGGGACAGGACCAGTGGAGGATCTGTTAACCCTTCCTGCCCTTCTCCAGGGTCAGTTTGGGGCAGGGCCCCTGCCTAGGAGCACAGGTTGGGGTGCTACACCTATGTAGGTAGATGTCCAGCTGGCTTGCCAGGCAATCGCACCCTCCTGGCCCTGCTGAGTCGTGCCCATACCCGCTGAGCAGGCTGGTGCTCAAGTGCCATGGGAGTGGAGTGAGAGCTGAGGTTGGTGCATGATCCTGCCTCAGCAGCTGCACTTGTAGGTGGCATGGGAGGCCCCGTGGAGGCTGTTCTCTGCCCTGAACTTTGCTTCCTTTCCTGCTTGAAGGTACCAGCAGTTTCCACTTATGAGAGGGGCACTCCTCCCATCTGTAGAGGCAAACACATATCCCTCCAGAGTAATCATGCTTGTTACAGCAGTGGGAATGCATGGGGATCCTGATGGGAAAGGAGCACAAGGTGGGGCAGGCATCTTTTGCTTGGGTTTGGGGGTGCTGCTGCTGCCTAGAGCCCCCACTCTCTTTGTAGACTCCCTGGCCTGCTTGAAGACCTGTGTGAGCCCCACAGTGGGCTCTGCCCGGCCATCAGTGGAGCAGTTCCACAAATATCTTCCCTGGTTTCTGAGTGATGAGCCCAACATCAAATGTCCCAAAGGGTAGGCGGTGGGCGGTGGTGGTGGGGGGCATGGAGGAGGACAGCTGTGTGGGTGCCCACGGCAGGGTCACGGGGGGCAGGAGGCAGTGCGGGGCCTCTGCGGGTAGCCATAGGGCAAGATCACGGAGGGGACAGATCCTTGGCTAATCTGTTCTGGTCCTCCTCCTGCAGTGGCCTGGCAGCATACAGCACCTCAGTGAATATGAGCTCAGATGGCCAGATTTTAGGTAAGCCTGGCCTTGACTGGAGGGGAAGACCAGAGTCAGCTGCCCCGGGGGCCCCACGAGTCCCAAGAGACAGATTCTCCATCTTGAACCTTCCCTCCTTCTTCCTTCCTGGGGGCTTCTAACTGCCCTGGTCCTGTCCTCAGAAGTCATGTCACCCAGTTCCACGTTCTTGGACTCCGCCCTGCGTCTTCCTGTTTCCTTCTCCCCATTCCCTAAATTCATAGTCAGTGTGAAATTTATGGAATTCTCAGTGGCTGATGCTGCACTTGGGAGCCACCTACTTCCTCTTTTCTCAGGCGCAAGTCACACCCAGATGTGGGCAGTGGGCAGCTGGTTCAGTGAATGACTATTCTACTTACCCAGGGGGTCCCCCAACTCACAGCTCTGTTAAGTCAATTGTTGTATTTTTTGTCTCCCTTTCTGGTCCTTTCTTACAGGAAAACATGCATTGGAAACAATGACATTAATGTTAAGAATCCAGTGCGTGTTTTGAAACCATACAAAGCCGTGTTTGGGTTCATGCAGGAGCTCTCTCTCTTTCTTTATTTATTTGGCTGCATTGGGTCTTAGTTATGGCATGTGAGATCTTAGTTGTGGCCTGTGGGATCTATTCCTCAATTAGGCATCGAACCCAGGCCCACTGCATTGGGAGGCTGGAGTCTTAGCCACTGGACCGCCAGTTAAGTCCCTCAGGAGAACTCTTTAAGTTCCATCCATCAGAGGCAGGGCCAGGACTTGAGGCTGGCACAGCAGTAGGACCAGCAACAGAGCTTGCAGGGCTGGGGGAAAACCGAAATGCAGGGCCCTCTGCTCAACATGTATTAAGAATTCCCAAAGGGTGGCAGCAGAGCCCTGAACTCAGCTGGGCACTGCCTCTTGGGGGTTCTGAGGGCATCTGACACAGGCTCTGGCTTTTACAGCCTCGCGGTTCATGGCCTACAATAAGCCGCTGAAGAACTCGCAGGATTTCACAGAGGCTCTGCGGGCAACTCGGGCCCTGGCAGCCAATATCACCGCTGACCTGCGGAAGGTGCCGGGCACCGATCCAGATTTTGAGGTCTTCCCTTACTCGTGAGTGCATGTGCTCCAGCGGGGGGTGCTGGTGAGGGTGCTGGGTTGGCGAGGGTGGCTGCGAGGTGAGGGTGGGCTCCAGCAGGGAGGCTTCAGCTGCACCTGGGCCCAGTGTTCATCCCGAAGTGGGCACGGGAAGCTGCC
>SJXQ01001751.1:410689-456746 GCA_006408695.1 Aepyceros melampus | reverse complement strand
GTGCTCTGCGCCCCACAGGGTCACCAACGTGTTCTATGAGCAGTACCTGACCATAGTCCCCGAGGGGCTTTTTATGCTCACCATCTGCCTGGTGCCCACCTTTGTCGTCTGCTGCTTCCTGCTGGGCATGGACGTCCGCTCCGGCCTCCTCAACCTCTTCTCCATCATCATGATCCTGGTGGACACTGTGGGCTTCATGACGCTCTGGGACATTGGCTACAACGCCGTGTCCCTCATCAACCTGGTCACGGTAACCTGCCGGCCAGAGTGTTGGGGCTCTAGTGGGGGAAACAAGGCTCCCAGTTCTTTCTAGAGTCTGGGTGCTGCCTGCTGGCCTGGGTGGAGACCCCTGCCCCTGCCCTTGGGTGGCTGAAGCCCCCTTTCTTCCCTCAGGCGGTGGGCATCTCTGTGGAGTTTGTGTCCCACATCACCCGCTCCTTTGCCATCAGCACCAAGCCCACCCGGCTGGAGAGGGCTAAGGAGGCCACCACCTCCATGGGCAGTGCGGTGAGTAGATGGGCTGCCTTGCATGGTCCTTGGCCAGCCACCCCGTGCCCATTCTGACACCTGCTTGTGACCCCCAGGTGTTTGCAGGAGTGGCCATGACCAACCTGCCTGGCATCCTTGTCCTGGGCCTGGCCAAGGCGCAGCTCATCCAGATCTTCTTCTTCCGTCTCAACCTTCTCATCACCGTGCTGGGCCTGCTGCATGGCCTGGTCTTCCTGCCTGTCATCCTCAGCTACCTGGGTGAGTGCCAGGCCCCTCCCACAAGACTCCAAACCACAGGCAAATTGCCAGGAACACTCACAGCCCCCCTTCACCTGGGACAGGTACTGCCCCAAATTGTGGGCACACAGTTCCTCCTGGTTTGGAAGCTATAGTTTTTCATTTAGCATATGAAAACATCTTTTTTGGGTCAGATGTGCGTTTCAAACACATTCAGTGGGCGTATGGTTCTCTGCTGCATGCCATTGAATTTTTGATCATGACCTTAAGCAAAAAATAGATTTTCACATTGAGAGTGATATGTACAGGTATGGACATGGACATGCAGAGTAGAACAGGCCTTTCACAAAATAACACTGCCTAAGAAGCTTCAGGTATTTTCTGTTCTATTCTATCATTGATTTTTTAAAAAATTCTGGTGTTATCTGAGAAATTGATTTCATGACTCATTCATGGGTGACAACTTGCAGTTGAAAAATATATCCTTTTTTTGGATACAAGTCCATTGGCCACAGTCCATTTAGCCAGCTCCCAGTTGCTGGACATTAGACTGTTTCTGGCATCACTGACTTGATGGACATGACTTTGAGCAAGATCTGGGAGTTGGTGACGGACGGGGAAGCCTGGTGTGCTGCAGTCCATGGGGTCGCAAAGAGTCGGACACTACTGAGCGACTGAACTAGAACTAGAACTAGAACTAGACTATTTCTGACTTTGCATGTTATTGCCAGTGCTGCGATGACTATCCTTTGTGGCTGAATCTTTGACCTCATTCTCCAATATATCCTAGAGAAAGTTCAGTCCATGAATACTGATTGTTCATTCCAACTGTTAACACCCTCCAAGAAGTTTTACCATTTAAACTCCTACTAGCAGCATGTACATTTCTGTTTCCTCACTGTAGAGCATTCAGTTCAGATCAGTTTAGTTGCTCAGTCATGTCTGATTCATTGCGACCTCATGGTCTGCAGCATGCCACGCTTCCCTGTCCATCACCAACTCCCGGAGCTTACTGTAGAGCACGGTTATTCTTTTTTAAAGAATTGTTTATTTATCGGCTGCTCTGGGTCTTGGTTGCTGTGGGCTTTCTCTAGGTGCAGCGAGCAGGGGTTACCTCTAGCTGTGGTGCGTGGTCTTCTCTTGTTGCGGAGCACAGGCTCTAGAGCACATGGGCTTCAGTGGATGTGCTGCATGAGCTTAGTTACCCTGAGACATGTGGGATCTTAGTTCCTAGACCAGGGGTCAAACCTGTGTCCCCAGCATTAGCAGGCTGACTCCCAACCAGTGGACCACTAGAAAAGTCCCTTCTGAGCACAGTGTTTACACATCCCATCCCTCCACAGAGATTTAAATGGGACCCCTGGATGAAGCATTCCCCCATAGGGTGGGCAAGCTGAGAGTTCAGTTTTGCACTGTTCCCTGACACCAGGAATAATAATAATGGTAATTTTTAGATGGAACATTTATATTAATAGAAGAGTGTGTTTGTGTGCTAATAAATATATATTAATCCTCTTATCATCTCTGGAGGTAGGTGATGTTTTCATCCCCATTTCACAGATGAGGAACCCGAGACCCCTCCACCCCAGTAATAGAGCTGGTCACATGCAGTGTATTTGGAGGCCACACAGCACCGGCACCCCTACGCACAACACCCCAGTCTTGTAGAAACTTCCTGACCCCCTTTGGAAGAGGAGAGTGTGGTTGTTGGGGACCTCCCCAGAAGCTGCCTGGCTGGGGAGCCACAGGTCCCACAGGTCATGGCCACCCCTTGGAGATTCTGAGTGGCCTGCCCCCTGCAGAATGGCTGGGATCCTGACAGAGAGGCGAGTGGCAGGCTCAGGAATCCAGGTCCCCTCTCTGACCTGAGCCTGATGACAGTGAGGAATGGCTTCTCTCAGCAAGGAATGCTTGCACAGCGTGTCCAAGGAAGAGAGGAGGGGGAGGGAGTCACCGGCTATGGGTGGCTTGGGGCTTCCCCTGCTAGACCTCTGGATGGCAGGGACCTGCATTGGAAGGCAGGGGGGACCAGGGGCTGGGTGTGGGTGGCAATTCACAGTTACCAGCTTTTGGGGGGTATGGTGAAGTGAGGGCTGGGGTGAAGGGCAGTGATGGGAGGTGGGGGGCTTAGGACTTAGCTCTCCCTCTCTGGAACTTCCATTTGAGGCTCCAACACACGCCTGCATCCTGCACCCAGCATGTCACGCCTGCATCCTGCACCCAGCATGTCACCTCCCTGTGTTGCTCCGTGTCTGTCCCTCTGCAGGGCCTGATGTCAACCCAGCTCTGGTGCAGCAGCAGAAGCAGGAGGAGGAGGCAGCTGCAACCAAGGAGACCTCTGCTCAAAGCACCCCGCCCCGATGAGCACTCATGATGGTGTCTACATCAACTACAGCTTTGAACATCCTGCCAAGAGTGCAGGAGGCCTCAAGAGCTCTCCATCAGAGAACAGGCAGAAGTTCTGATGGGGCCAGAGCCCCTGTCCAAGCTCACTGGCCATGACCTGAGGGGCCATGAAGGCTCCTCCTAGGGGTCCTTTGACCTATCCTTCCCCCAAGTCCTGAGAGAGGCTGTCTCCACAGGACCGCCCACCATCGGTCACCCTCTGGCCATCAGATCTCACCCATAAGGACACCAATTGTGATGGAGGTGGCACGTGATGGCTTGGGTGTGACCTGGTCCAAATCCATCTCTTGAATTTGATGTGTCCTCCTCATGCAAGTTTTAAAACTTTAGTTCCATATATGTGAACAACATATTTATTCACATTTATAATTTTCCTTAACTGATACCATACATGACTTATCCTTTTGCAATGAGGTTTTTTTTTAATGCAGCATACTTTTTTTCGATTTATTCATGTTGATACATGGAGATGTAGTCCAATCATTTTAACTGTGACACAGCTTTCCATTGTGTGAATGAACAGGATGTTTTTTATCCATTCCCTTGTTAATGGGCAATCAGATTGTCCTCAATTATTTTTCTGCTATAAGTCCACAGTCACTTATGTGGAATTTCAGAACCCTCAGAAACTCTGAAAACCTAGTGGTTTTGTCTTTTTCTTTTGTAAGTTTGGGACAAACTCATTTTGTAGCAAAGACTGATCAGACACCATGTATCTATTTATACTCTTTATAAATAGGCTTCCCTGGTGGTTCAGATGGTAAAGAATTTGCCTGCAATGCAGGAGATTCAGGTTCTATCCATGGGATGGGAAGATTCCCCTGGAGAGGGAAATGCCAACCCACTCCAGTATTCCTGCCTGGAGAATTCCATGGACAGAGGAGCCTGGCGGGCTATAGTCCATGGGGTTGCAAAGTCAGACACAACTGAGCGACTAACACTTTTTTTTTTTTTCAAAATAGGATACTCACACTCTTCAATCAACTTGATGTAAATAGTCATATATTTCAACACGTTAACAAGTTTGATTTCATGTTGCTACCCCAGATCCTGATGAGGTCTAATATCTAATGTACTGTAAGCATCAAATTGCCTTTCTAAAAAAAGTTCTAAATTCTGAAATTCAGCTCACATATGGGATTTCAGGTATGGAACCATGGAGCCATGTGATGAGCAGGTGTTTACCCGTCTCCTGTCTATGTGTGGGGAGATACCATCGCTGTAGCACTGAATGGATACAGACTAGTGCCTTCCAGGGCATCTGCCCTATTCACACCTCCACCAGCAGGGCATAAGGGTGCCTCTTTCCTTGCACCAATACCAACACAATGCTCCACTTGTTTCTGGGTGGGAGGGGAGTGGGGTTATAGATTGTTATCTCTTTTTAAAAAACACTTTTTTAAAAGAAAACTTTTTAAAATTATAGAATAGTTTTACAGAAAAATTACAAAGATAATACAGAGAGTTCCTGTATGCTCCCTGCCCGCCCCCCCAAATTAACTTGAGTAACACATTAGCATGATACACTTGTCAGTGTACCATGAATGAACTAGTACTGATAATTACTACTAACCAAAAATCCATATTTTGTTTAGACTTCCATAATTTTACCCAGGGTCCTTTTTCTGAGCCAGGATCCTGTCCAGGACACTCCACAACACTCAGTTGTTATATCTACTTAGGCTCCTTTCGTTTGTGACAGTGTTTCAGGCTCTCCTTTTCTTTGTTTTTGGTGACCTGGACAGTTGAAGACTGGTCGGGTGTTTTAAAGAATGTCCTTCAAATGAGGTTTGTCTAGTGTTTCTCCCGATTAGACAAAGGTGATGTGTTTTTTGGAGGGAGACCACGAGGCAGAGAGGTGGTCTCAGCCCATTGTGTCAAGGGTGCCTGCAGTCACCATAACTTGTCGCTGTCATACTGACCCTGACTACCTGGCTGAGGTTGTGTCGGCCAGGCGTCTCCTCTGTACACTTATCTTCACCGGTTTGCATGCTGCACTCTTTGCAGGGAAATTGCTATGCACAGCCCACACTTAAGGGTGAGTGGTTATGCTCTACTTCCTGGAGGGTGGAGTGTTTCCATAAATTATTTGGAACTCTTCTGAACAGGAAAATTGTTCTCCTCCATTTACTATTTATTCAGTATGCTATCTTTGTCAGTATGGAACCAAGGATGCCCATTTTTTTCTTTGGGTTTTAATATAGTGACTATTTGCTCCACATCTGGCCATTGGGAACTCTTCCAGTTGGCTCCTAGGTCCCTTTGACATATTCCCTTCACTGTGGGTTTTCCCTCCCTTTTCAAGCACTTCCATACTTCCTGGCATTATAAGATGGTATAGGCTCAACTTGTGTATTTCTATCCCAGTCCTAGAGTCAGCCATTTCTCCCGAGTTCCAGTCCTTCATCTGGAGCTAAGATTAGAAATCAGGATCTGGGTGTTCAGTGTGTGTTGCTGCTGGGGCTTTGTTGCTTCTGATCCTCTCAGCTGAGAGAGCAAGGGCATACATATGTGAATACTGACCTGTGTATGTACACATTTCTAGAACACATTTCTAGAACTATTTCTATGAAAAGCCATCTGTATCTACACTAAGCTAAACAGGAGTTTATGCTGATACCTCCAGTTCTAACCCATAACCACATGAATCATTCTAGACTTCTTTCTTGCTTCTCTGTAGCCTCTCATGCCACTAATGAGAAGCTGGGCTCCAGAACCCTCACCATTTAATTAGTTGTTGATTACCTTTATACATGTGTAGAAGTCTGAGAAATGATAACCTACACTCCTGTGGAAAACAACTTTAGAATTTAGTGTTTACATGCAATTCCTTTTGCCTTTAGTCTTACAGACACCATTCCTTTCCAAAGTTACTTGGGTTAGCATCTTTCAGATGGGGTCAGTCTCCCTTTCAGAGAAGCTGCTTCATACATTAAAAAAATATTTATTTATTTGTTTTTGGCTGAGCTAGGTCTTTGTTTCTGCCTTCGGGCTTTCTCTGTTGTGGAGATCGGAGGCTACTCTTTAGCTGTGGCGCATGGGCTTCTCGTTGCAGTGGCTTCTGTGGTTGTAGAGCACAGGCTCTAGGTGCATGGGTTCAGAAGTTATGAGGCACGGGTTTAGTTGTTCTGCAGCATGTGGAATATTCCCGGACCAGGGACTGAACTCGTTTCTCTGCATTGGCTGGATTTTTAACCGCTGGACCACCAGGGAAGCACTTATACATTTTTAATATAGCTAGATTCTTGCATCACATTCTTTATTCCATTCTGAATTTACAAAATCACGTGTATAAAAGTTTGTTGGGGGTATTCAGGAGAACACGATCCCTGGTTGACCCTCTAGCTAGACCCAGGCAATGGGAGACTGCTCACCTCTTCCTCTGTCCTCGTAATGTATGCTCTGCCTACCATTCCCACAGTGAGAGCTGTTTTCAACAACATCTTCCTCTCAACACCTTGAGAGAGGAAGGTGTTTTTGAGACCATCTGGACAGTGTATGCGATTGAACCCAGTTAAGGTGTCTGTATAAACGTTTATGATTCTGGCAAAGTGGACGTGAAAATATATTGGTCTTGTGGCTGCCCAGGACAAGTAACTTTCCTTGTTTATTAAACCTCCTACTTACCAGTCTGAAGTGGTCTGCCTCTTTCTTCCATCTCTCCTTGCTCTGTGTATACAGAGACTTGTGAACAAAGATCCACTCAAAGTATTAGGACAGACCAATGGATATTAATGTGACAAAGTAGGAGAAGTTTATTGATACAATTCCAGATTTCATAGTGCAACTAATCTTTAAGAAACTACAATTAGTTGAACGCTGGTGTAGTTTCCAAGAATAATGTTCACATTTATTTGAAAAGGCAATTAAACTGCTATTTGTATAAGACTGGATTTCTCATACTTCAATCAAAACACCATACTGCAGTGCAGTGAATGCAGCAGATGTGAGAATCTGGCTGTCTTCAATTCAATTAAGCTAAATAGTAAAAGGATTTGCAAAAATTTTAAAGGATGCTTTGTTCTCATAAACTTTTACTGCTCTGAAGAACCTTACTTCTTTACAAAAATATGTTAACATGTTTTTATTATATTAAAAGGCATAAATATTTAAACATTTTCTGTTTTTATGTCCAATATGGTAACTATCAATAAACATAACACACATAAAATTTATGGACGAATCCAAAGAGTCTTTGATATATTTTAAGAATGAAAATGGGTCTTTTTTCTCCTTTTGGCCATGGCCACACTTGTGGGATCTTAGTGCCTGGACCAGGGATTGAACCTGGGCACTCTGATGTGAGAGTGCAGAGTCCTAACCACTGGACCCTCAGAGAATCCCCTGTAAATAGGTCCTAAGTCCAAAAAGTTTCAGAACCGCTGCTCTAGAGCAATTTATCTGAGTTTGACTTTGTTTACAATTCATTAGAGTCCATACACTATGAAGATACATGTTAACTTGTAGATTTCAGGCCAGTAGAGATGCAAATCATTTCTATCCACTAGGAAAGATAATCCACACCATTTTACAGGACATTAGCCAGCTTTGTATCCATTCTAGCCATCTTACTCTGTTTTCTGAAAGAGCTATAAACACCCAGTTTCTCGAAAAGCTTCTTCAAACTAGCTTTATCATATCATTGGTTACTGTTAATTAAAATGGATAAATCTCTGATGCGTTCATTATATATTTGAGTGTTATGTTTTGAGTTTCAGATTATGCTTTGAAAGACCCTTAGAACACATATACATATTGTGTGTATTATATACTATGCGTACACATATATACCACACACACACATATATATACGTATATGTATATTTCACAGGATGGCACACCAGATTCTCTATTCTGCATCTAGCTCTTTCCATTTATTACTGGTACATGCACTCACTTGACAATCTTGTCTTTTATTTATGCACATCACCTTGCATTTCACCCACGACTACGTTAGTAACGGGAAACACACCAACAGAATGGTCGCATTTTCCTCTTTGGACTCGGAAGCAAAAGGTTCTCGCTGTCCCGCCTTGTTTCTGGAGTCCAGTCTGGAACACAGCCCACAAACCACGTGACAACAGCGTGGCTCACGTAACAGTTGTTGCCCGCGCTACAACTTTTCCGCCCGTTTCCAACATGGCCACTAGGCGCCCTCAATGCCGCAGCCCCGGGCCTTCTTGCGCTTCGGGGCCCATTTCTGCTCCTCAGCGAGACCGCCCGAGAAGCCCGGGGGGCAGAAGGGGCGGTGCCCGGGTCCAGTCGGCTCCAGCGCAGTCCAGCCCAGCTCCACCGCGGGGGCGAACAAGAGCGGACCGGAAGTTTCCCGGGCGCGCTAGCGGCCGAGGCCGTTACTGCAGAGCACCGGAAGTGGCCATAGGCCGGCGTCCGGGCCGCGCCCGCAGTGAGTGAGCTTTCCTCCGGCCGGCGACGCCATGGAGCCCGGGGCAGCCGAGCTGTACGATCAGGCCTTGCTGGGCATCTTGCAGCACGTGGGCAACGTTCAGGACTTTCTGCGTGTGCTTTTCGGCTTCCTCTACCGCAAAACGGACTTCTACCGCCTGCTGCGCCACCCGTCGGACCGTATGGGCTTTCCCCCGGGGGCCGCGCAGGCGCTGGTGCTGCAGGTAACGCGCGGTGGGCGGGAAGCTCGGGGTGAGGTGGAGGAAGGTCGTGGGAGCCCCGACCCCCGCGAACCCGCTCCCGTAGTCCCTCACCCTGTGGGAGCTCAGGCTCCTGCGAGCCCGCCGCTTCCTCTGCTGCAGACCTCAGTTCATCCTCTGGCGCTTCCCCCGACCCGCCTCCTGCGGCCGCGGCTTCTGCAGAGATGCTGGTCTGTTATCAGTTTACTCCTGTGCGAGAGGTGCCGGCTCTAGAGCAGCTTGATCCGATAGGGTGCATTTGGATATCAGAAGCTTAGGGCCCCGGTCAGCTCCAGCAGCGCGTAACCCTTCGAGTGACAGGGCTAGCCAGACAGAGAGTGAAAACTGCAGGCTAGACTGGGGAAGGGGCGGCTGCAGCACGGACACCTGCACACCCCAGAATTACGCCTACTGGATGAGGGGGGGCTGTGTGATGGGTGTGGGTCTCTTATTTGAAATGTGACTTTTCACGTCGAAGACAGTCATACTATAATAGTGCTTAATAAGTTTACATATGACCATATATGTGTGCATCCCAGGTTAAGCTTATGTTGGAGGCTATCATTCACTGTAGTTGACGGGGTATTTGAAATGTAATAAGCAAGAGTTCACACTGTCAGCGGCCGCAGGCATTGGAGATACACTGGTTATGCGAATGGTTAAATAGTGGTTTCTCTGCTTGGGACACTGATGCTATATTTAAAGAGATGAAATACAGTAGCAGGGATCTTTGCCTGTTACCTGACAGAGCCATTGGAAGGAAAGGAATAGAAATGATCTTTTGGAAATAAAGACAAGTTTTGTAGAAGAGGTGGAATTTTGATGGGATCGAAAGAGGATATTCAGTCAAGCATTGAGCTAGGAACCTGAGAAGGTAGAAATGCTGGGGATACCTCTCACTGTCGTCTAGCACTTTTCAGTTTATGAAGTGATTTCAAAGGTTCATCTCGTGAAGTCTTTCTCCTCGCTTCAGGTTGGTCCGATATTACTTTCCTAAGTGCCTGCATGAAGAAACAAAAGCTTAGAATGTTTGAATAACTACCAGAGATAATATGGTCAAATGAGGAGTGAGGTTCGTATTGAGTTTGAAAACTTAAGGCTGTTCCTCATCCTTATAGTGGTTAAATACCATCCAAGTAATCAGAGAACTGTGTGTCAAAGATGGTTTTTAGCAAATCCTTTGGCAAATTAATAATTTCACGGAAGCCTGTGAAGTAGATAAGGTTGAATTTTATGTGGCAAATGAGGGTGCCAGTTCAATAGATCAGGTGGTTTGACCAAACTCATCATAGAGCTAGAGCTCAAAACTTCATTTTTCCGATTCCGTATCTTTCTGTTCTATTATTTAACCAGTCCATTGTAGAGTGACAACACTTTTGTCTAGGGTGATCTTTTGCAGAAAAAAGAAAGGAACATTTACTGAGCACCTAGTAGTTGTTATGTAATTTTGTTCTGGGTTGTCATTTGTTCCTAACAACCTGAAAAGGTTGATCTTTTTCCTTGTTTTACAGGTGAACTGACAGAGGTAATTCATGAATCTGGTAACAGTATGTAAGACACCTACTATGTTTTATTAGACACTCTCAAAAGTTAAGACTTGGTGAGCAGTTTAATAAAGTGGAGGTGGGGAACAAGGCGGAGAGAGAGGTGGGATGGGCCAGCGGTGACCCAAGGTTTCAGACCAGGGCACTGTAATACTGATAATGCATTCACTGAACTGTCACCTGAGTTTAGGAGAAGAAGCTTAGTTTTAGATAAGGAACTGGAGATTGCAGACAGAAGTCTCTGTTCATAGGCTGTTGAATTGTGGGCCTGAATCTCATGGGAGGTAGAAGAATCTGAGTGGTTTAAAGGAGAGGAGCCGAAGGTAAAGGAGCACAGCAGAGAGAAGGTGCCTGTGGAGGGAAGGACCCCCGAGAAGGAATTGGAGAAGCAAGAGTCTGTGGGAGTGGGAGGGGGATGGAAGGAAGTGGGCAGGGCAGTAATTTCCATGGAAACCAGGAGGGACAATTTCTAGCAGGTAGTTAAGAAGAGTGTGGGAGAAGGCAATGGCACCCCACTCCAGTACTCTTGCCTGGAAAATCCCATGGACAGAGGAGCCTGGTGGGCTGCAGTCCATGGGGTCACTAAGAGTCAGACACGACTGAGCGACTTCACTTTTACTTTTCACTTTCCTGCATTGGAGAAGGAAATAGCAACCCACTCCAGTGTTCTTGCCTGGAGAATCCCGGGGACGGGGCGAGCCTGGTGGGCTGCCGTCTGTGGGATCGCACAGAGTCGGACATGACTGAAGCGACTTAGCAGCAGCAGCAGTGTTTTTTGAAAGTGGTTCTCAATCATCAGCATTGCTCAAAGAACTTTAAAAGAGCAGATATCCCCTGGTTATTTTGGTTGAGTAGATCAGGGTAAATCCTGAGGAGCTGTTCTTTTATTCACAGAGTTATTGGGCAGTGGGGTGCTTGGGGGTCCTTCAGAACTCAGGCAAAGAGAGTTTGGATGGCAGTATTGTAGTGTTTCATTCTGGAACTCCTGTTTTCCCCCGATATTTTGGGGTATGGGATGTTTGTGTGGTTTAAACCTTCTTCAACTTTTCCTCCCAGATCTAAGGGCTTGCACAGCCAGGCTGTATAGTTTGAAGGACCTTCAGCAGGAAAGATGCATGTGGAAATTGTATTCCACTCCCTTATTTATTAGTATATTTTAAGAAAACAGTAATTTAGACTGACATTTTGTTCATTTCAGTTGAACCTGTATTTATTCTGGAGTTCAGTTTGGGAAGCCTGCTTAAAAGGTCCCCCCCCTACCCCACCTCGCCATGTGAGTCAGGAAAGCTAGCTCTTTTTGCTCCTCCCGGAGCTTCTTGGGAAGTCTTGGGAGAATCACTCTTCTCTCTGTCAGTTGAGAAGGTTGATTGGAGGTCAGGGGCATCTCTTCCAGCTCCGCAATCCAGGATTCTGAAATGAGTGCTGAGGTCAGCGGTGATGTGAGAGGTGAAGCAGGTGTCATCTTAGAGGAGGTGCTGAGTAAGCAAGGGCAGTGGGGGCCATAGTGTCATCAGGAGTATGAGGCCTGGGGTCCAAGGGAGGTCCCCAGTGTTTGGAGAGAGCCCTTGCTGTTGCTTGTTTTCTGGAGTTAAGATGAACTTATGGTGTGTCAGGAAGGTGAATGGCTCTGAGGGCAGTGGGTCTGGTGTCTGGTGTCATTGACATGGGTGTGAGAGGAGTGAGTCAGGGGTTCAGGTTCTTTGGAGAAGCAGAGATAGGTACTGTTTCTAGTTTTTAACCTTAGGATTTCCCTATCCTTCCTCTGCCTCCATTTCCTTTCAGTGTTTAATGTGCTTCCTGTATAATTGTTTACTTTCTTCTTTCATTGGCAGGATTTTGGGCAAGTTACTCTCTGAGCTTAGTTTTCCCTCATCTTTGAAATATCAGTGCTATCTTCCTAACAGCATTTTCCTGAGGGTTGTGAGAGAATGTTTATAAAAACACTGCATTGTAACTTCTCTTGTTCTGTCTTCTCGCCCAGTGCACACAGCAGTTATTTAGCCCCTGTCTGCATTCTAACCCTTTGGAAACTGACTCCTACACACTTTAAAACATTTTTATTTTGTTAAGACTACTTTTTAGAGTTGTTTTAGGTTCAGAACAAAATTGAGGGGAAAGTACAGAGATTTCCCATTTACCCCCTGCCACCCCCACCCCTACAGCTTCCACTATTATCAATATCCTCCACCAGAGTGGTGCATCTTACAATGGATGGACCTGCACTGACATAGTCACCCAAACCCAGACTTCACTTTGGAGGTCATTCTTAGTGTTGTTCACTTTATGGGCTTTGGACAAATATATGATGGCATGCATCCCTCATTATGACATCACACAGAGTATTTTCACTGCCCTAAGAAAATCCTGTGTAGCCTTACCTGTTCATTCCTTTCTCCCCTCAACCTCTGGCAACCACTGGTCTTTTTATTGTCTCTAACGTTTTGCCTTTTCCACAGTGTCATATAGTTGGAATCACACATTGTGTAGCATTTTCAAATTGGCTTCTTTTACTAATATGTATTTAAATAACCTCCATGCCTCTTCGTGGCTGATAGCTCATTTCTTTTTATGGCGGAATAATATTCCATTGTCTGGATGTACCAGTTTGTTTATCCCGTCATTTATTGAAGGATATCTTGGTTGCTTCCAAGTTTTGGCTATTATGAATAAAGTTGCTATAAACATCCATGTACAGGTTTTTGTTGGTGCATGTTTTCAACTTCTTTGGGTAAATACCAAGGAGCATAGTTGCTGGATTGAATGTAAGGGTCTCCTCCCACCCACTTTTCAAGGTGGATCTTCTGGCTTTCCTGTCTCCAGCTGCCATAAGAGATGTTTCTCGATGAGCCCACCTCTTGGCGCTGTGACATTTCCTCCTGTCATTCCTCTGGAAGATGTACCTCTCATTCAAGGTCTGATTTAGACCCTCTTCTTCTAAGAGATGTCCTTAGCTCTCTCTCACCAGAATCTCATTTGCACCCACATTGCGATGGCATCACATGTATCTATCACAGCCTTTCCTGTCAGACTTGTCACTTCTGGGTCTGTCCTGGCCACACTTCAGGGTTATGTGCACCCTTGAATAGTGCATGCAAAATGCCATTTTCCTGTGCACTTTTTGGATGGAGTGTTCCAGCACTTTTTTAGGTGTGACTTTGTCCCAGGAAAGATTAATGACTGATCCACATGCCAGAAAATTGAATTCTTCAAGGGTGGGAGCTGTCTTTGGGTTTTTGGTGCTCCTGGCAAGTTGTAGGCACATTGTGAATGTCTTTTGAATTCCCGGGGTAAGACTTGGACTGTCCCTCCTCCAATGCATTGTAGGACGATAGCAGCAATCCAGCGAGCTGGCCTGTATTGTGGATTGAAATTCAACTAATTCCCCATCTTCCCTTTTTGCATCTGAGTTGTTGGGGTCTTTATAGCTCTCAGCATCAGGACAGTGGGTTCTTTGCATTTTGAATAAGACTCTCTGGGGCTATAGAAGTAATGACAGATAAGACCATTTAGTTTCGCATCCTTTTGACTTAAATGTTGGGCTCATAGGCGTGTAAATATTGTGAGCCTCGGGTTGTAAGTTTCACTTTTTCATTGATTTTGGAACTCCCCTGTTAAAGATTGTTTTCATAGTGGCTTTTTGTGAAGCTGAAGTGCATTTCCATTTTGCCAGTGGGAACATTTTCTTATCTATTGTTTTTTCATTCTTTTTTTTAAACCACATTTTGCTGTATTTCTACAGAATGTGTGATACAGTACTTGCAGATGAACTCAACACTGAATTGCTGTTTGATTTTAGGTATTCAAAACCTTTGACCACATGGCCCGTCAGGATGATGAAAAGAGGAGAAAAGAGCTGGAGGAGAAAATCAGGAGGAAGGAAGAAGAGGAGGCCACGGCGATGGCAGCTGCCACAGCGGAGCAGGAGCCAGTCCCAGCCCCAGTTCAGGAGGTGGAGGTAGACTCCACCACAGACGCAGGTGGGCCTCAGCACTCCCAGGCCCACAGGGTGCCCTGCAGGAAGTGGCTGTCAGCTCTGGGGAGGCAGAGGCACCAGGAGCAGATGCTGGCGCTGCTGAAGTCCCCAGGGAGTCACCAGCTCTTCCCAAGTAAGAATTTCTACTCGGCTGCTTCTTTCTTTTTTTCTTTTCCCCCGTCATGGTTTATTAAGAGATACTGAATATAGTTCCTTGTGCAGTACAGTAGGATCTTGTTGTTTATCTGTTTTCTACGTAGTAGTATGTGTCTGATGATTTAAACTTACAACTTATCTACCCTTTTCTCTTTGTTAACTGTAAGTTTGTTTTCTGTGTCTGTGGGTCTGCTTCTGCTGTGTATAAGTTCATTTGTATCTTTTTTAGATTTCACGTATGAGTGATATCATACGATACTTGTTTTTTTTTTCTGTCTGGCCTACTTCACTTGGTATGGTAATCTCTAGGTCTACCCATGTTGCTGCAGATGGCATTATTTCCTTCTTTTTTTTTAATAGCCCAATAGCATTCCATTTTGTGTGTGTATGTGTGTGTGTATCACATCTTTGTCCACTCATCTGTTGATAGACACTTGCATTGCTATCATGTCTTGGCTATTGTAAACTGGGGTGCATATGTCTTTTCAGATTAGAATTCTCTTTGGATATATGCTCTGGATTGTAGGAGTGGTATTGCTGGATTTTGTGGTAACTCTATTTTTAGTTTTTTAAGGAACCTCCATGGTGGCTGTACCAGTTTACATTTTCACAAACAGTGTAGGAGGCTGGCCTTTTCTCTACATCCTCTCTAGCATTTATTATTTGTAGGTTTTTTAGTGATGGCCATTCTGACCAGTGAGGTGATACGTCATTGTAGTTTTGATTTGCATTGTCTAATAGTGATTTGATCATCTTTTCATGTGCCTGTTGGCCATCTGTATGTCTTCTTTGGAGAAATGTCTGTTTAGGTCTCCTGTCCATTTTTTTGTTTGAGTTCTTTGTTTTTTTCTTACTGAGTTGTATATTATTTGTATATTTTGAAGCTATAGGTCAACTAGTTCAGTCTTTTTCCTTTTTCTCTCTGTAAGGTAAGGTAATAGTCTGCCCACAGTCACGCAGCCAGTTAAGAGCTTGAGCCAAAGTTAGAGCACTGGGTTCATAGAGTTATGCTTTCCCATGAGACCTCCTTATCCGAGTGGAAGTTTCTCCTCGGAGTCTTGATTCTGTTCTTCCCCTGCAGAAGTAACTGCTGGGATGCAGGCCTATGATGCTCTTGGTCTAATGGACACGTGAGGAGGTTGCCTGATACGGGGGACTGTGGACCCAGAGTTCCCCCCAGAGTATGCCGTTTAGTAAATGTATTATCTTGGGCAAGCAGGGTCACTTTCCTGTGTCTCAGTTTTCGCCTTTGCAATGCAAAGGTGGCAATTACAGCACCTGCCTCACTGGCTGTCATGACTATTGAATGAACCAAGGATCATACAGCTACTGAGTGGTAGGGCTTCAGGCAGGCCGTGTGTTGGTACTTGTCTTCACTTTTCAGAGGTTCTGCTTCCTGGTGCTTCCCTGCCCCCATTTGGGTGAGGAGAGCTGATACCTCCTTGTGTATGAGCTGAGGCAGTGTCTGAAAGAGCATGCTGCTCCTGGCCTGTTTCTGTTTTTAGGCAAATCTGCTTTCTTCCCTCTGTAATAGGACCGCTCCTTGCCCTCTTCTGGGCTGCCTCTCCTGCCTCATCCCTTCTGACTTAACTTACTTAACTTTCCTTCTTTTCTTCCCTCTCCTCGCACTCTGCCTGTGACCTGTTCTGGGGAAAATGAATTTTTTGGAGACAGGTTGGTGCAAGACAGCAGAGTCTGAAAGTCTGAGGTCGATTGCATGGAGGATCAGTGCCTGTAACCACCATGTGTTCAAGAGGGGGTTAACTGTATGTGTGAGAAAAGCCTGGAAGGAAATACATTATGAGTGGAATTGTGAGTGATTTTCATTGCCTTTGTTCTTCCTTACCTTATTTTCTAATTTTTCTACAATGAGTTGTATACTTTGTTTTACTGACTTTTTGCATTTTTTTATGTCTAAAAACTCTATTAAAAGAGGGAGTTTGTTTTTGATCCATGAGTAATAGATTAGAATAGCTGCCTTGTTGTTTTGCAGAGCCCCTGTTCTTAGACCAATGAGTTGTGTTCTGGGTTAGTATCAGCGTTAGTTTTGTGACTCCTACCCTGGTGTAAGTATAGACTCAAGACTTGGGTGTGTTCCAGAAAACCTTAGACTGATGCTACAGGCTCAGTGGTTCCAGGGACTGAACCTTCTTGGCCTTCAGGTACTTGCTGATTTTCCATGAACAAAATAAGACATTGTGGTCCAGATCTCTAGCCCGATCTGAAAGGCACTGCTGGGACAGCTCTAAAATGAAACATGAAAGCCATCCTTGTCCCCCAAGTCCCTCCAGTCAGTGCCCAGAATCACTTACCTGTGAACTGTAGATCTGGAAAGTGAAAGAAAGAAAGTGAAAGTCACTCAGTGGTATCTGACTCTTTGTGACCCCATGAGCCTGCCTGGCTCCACTGTCCATGGAATTCTCCAGGCCAGAATACTGAATGGGTAGCCATTCCCTTCTCCAGGGGATCTCAACCCAGGGATCGAACCCAGGTCTCCTGCATTGCGGGCAGATTCTTTACCGTCTGAGCCATCAAGGAAGCCCCTGTAGATCTGTCTTGATTCTGTTAATTAAATAACCTAAGACAGTTACTCTTTAGGTAGCCACACAGGAGCACTGCCTTTCCTGGGCACCCTGTCCAAAAACCAGTTACCTAGAGTCTGATTTCCAGTTTGAGATGACTGATTTCTGATTCTTCCTGCTTGCTGCCCGTTTGCTGGTGGTTCTGCCCAGTATTGGGTAGTGGTGATGGCAACTTCTCTCAGTCTACAGGCAAATCATTCTTTGGAGTCAACTCCTTGTCCCCAACCTAGGCCCTGTCAACCTCGGGTTAAAGTTTTTGCAGTGTACATTTTCGCTTATACATAAAATAATGTACAGATTTTTAACACGTAAATCCACATGCCACCTCAGTGCTTAAGGTGCCCATTTTATTCCTTAGAGAAGAGAGTATTGGGCACAAGTGAAGTGAAGATACTGTAAAAAGTACTGCTTAGAGTCCCATTGTTTCTATTGTACTTAACCCAGCGAACTGTGCTCAAAGGACTTATAGGAATACCACTGGGAAGCTTTCAGAAATGCTGATGACATTACTGTTGCTGTGGAAGGAGAGGGACGCAAAACCAGTAGCATCAACATCCTAATCGCTAGTCGGACACCTCTCAGAGCAGCTGGTGGGTGGGGTTTGCCTCTTTGATCCCATCTCTGTCTGCTCCCACTTCGGCAGCTATAGGTCCTGCAGTTTTGCTCTGGATCTGCAGATGTCGCTGTAGGCAAAACAGTGATACCTGCACTTGCTGGTGCTGGAGTGCTGACAAAGATGTCTGAAAGGCTGTGCTACCTCTGGCTTTTGCCTTTATAAAATCATGAACAGAATTTTTTAAAAAGAAGAAAAAGGAATGAAAACATTATTGGCCCTTCTACAATACAGCCTTGAACTGCGCAGGTTCACCTATACATGGATTTTTTTCAGTAGCAAATACTACAGTACTACAGAATTCCTGAGTCCCTCCCGAGCTACAGGGAAGCAGACAGAAGAGCCTCATGAGAAGGGGGGTGTCATGGAACTACTTGATGTGTTGACCTGTCCGGTAAAGTCCTGGTAGAAAAAGGGTGTGTTAGAAAGCTGCTCAGTGTTTCTCTTATTTTGGGTGGCATGGCCTTTGTGTTCAGTTATTCCAGGGATCCAGATGCTTCTTGAGAAGGGGACGGTGTAATTTGGAAGAGAAGTTTCAGATTTCCAATAGTATCCTCAGCAGAGTTTCATCTTCATCACACTGGTGCATTTGCCTCACGCACAGCATGCTCTTTAGTGCTTCTGTCCCCTCAGCAAGGTCTTCCAGCCTTCTGTCCTGCTGCCTGCCACAGGTAACTGCGTCTCCTTTGAGCGTGTGTTTCATCTTACCGTTTGTTTATGACAGTTCTCACATCTTTCAGCGTTGGGCAGAGACTACTCAGCCTGCCTCTGGTCCTAGCTCCAGGAGTTCAGTGAGTGTCTGATGCATGCTGAGTTCATTCCTTAGTGCCCCTCCTTTGGTTCTGCTCACCCACATCCTGTGACATCTCTGCCTTAGAGATGCAGAGGGCATCTCTGCGTAGGCTGTCACAAGAGCAGAAAGGTGAAGTTTTCTGCCGGGGCATCCTCCCTGTGTGCAGTCACACTGCCTGAGAGCTGGCTTCCTGGGTTAGTCTCTAAACAGGGTCCTTCCTTTGTTGGTCCCTGCTTTTTCAGGTGCCCAATGCAGGAGGCCCTTTGATAGAGTCACGTGGACATACTGGAATGCCACCCAAAGTACCCACCCTGTCGGCTTATGGTGAAGATTGACTGAGGTCAGTGTGTAAGACCTGATGAGCAGGAGTCCTGCACATAGTGAGCCCTCAAGTAGGTACTGTTCTTGGTACTGCTTTTCTTTACTTAAACAAGAACAGACTGTTTTTCTTCTTCATTATAATCAATGTAGGCTATTTGGATAACAAAGATAAGGTATAAAGACAAGAAAACATCCTACCATTTCCCCTTAATTTTATGGGATATTTCTACAATTTTTTTCTATGCATATGAACACGTGCATGCATGTGTTTGAACACACACACACACACACACACACACAGAGTATGCTTATAATGTAGTTGTCTTACACCTGGCTTCTGTTTCGCTGAACATTGTATGCTGAGCATTTCCTGCATCCCTTTTGCTGATTTTGATTTCATGTTGTGTGTGCTGTTGAGTGTCATGTGTCCAAGAGTTTCTTTTGCGCAGATGAGGATGTTGGCTGTAAACATGATTTTGAAAATAGGAAGTGGAAAGCCAGAGGTCCAGGGATGTCTGCTTGCTTTCCCCATAGACACAGCTCCCAGACCTCACTGGGGCTGTGCTGAGCCCACCTGCCTCAGGGTCTGTTTTCAGCTTCTCAGTAGAGAAGCTGCTCTCCCACCCAGCGATTCACCCTGAAACTGCCCCTTTTTTAAGGAACTCAGGTGTAAGAGGCCTCAGGATTTGATTTAAATTACAAGCCAAGAAACATGATATAGGTTGTTTGCTAGAAGTGTTTTTTTTCCTCTAGAAACATTATGTTCCTGTTTTCATTTTGGGATTCATTTCTAGCTTCTAGGCTTCATTTAGAAGAGGTTAGCCTGTATTTCTTACAGCAGTGACTTAAGTTTATTGGATACTGAAGCCGCATCATAAAAATGACCTGGTGTCCTAGCCTGTGAGAGTGAACATGAGTGTGTGGGGAAGGAGGGGGCTGGTGAGACTCCCCCAGGCAGCACCCCCCTGCCACCCTGCCCCGCCCCGGGAATGTGTACTTCAGGATGCCAGAGCCTGATGTTCTTCCTTTCCACCGACAGGGAATGGAGAAATCAGTGTGAAGTACTTTGCTTGAAACCATAGTTAGGAGGGAGGCCAGAGTCAAGGGGAATTGAAGCAGTACTCAGTGTGCTTTGGAGCCCAGATGTTTTCTTTGTTGTGTTAAGAAAAAAAGAAAACAGCTATTACCAGAACTGTCTGAGAGATACTTTTCAAAAGTAACACAGTCGGTTTCTATTTGAGTATTTTTTGGTAGCACTCAAGAAGTATAGAGGAACCTGTATGCAGGTCAGGAAGCAACAGTTAGAATTGGACATAGATCAACAGACTGGTTCCAAATAGGAAAAGGAGTACGTCAAGGCTATATATTGTCACCCTGCTTATTTAACTTATATGCAGAGTACATCATGAGAAACGCTGGACTGGAAGAAAAGCACAAGCTGGAATCAAGATTGCTTGGAGAAATATCAATAACCTCAGATATGCAGATGACACCACCCTTATGGCAGAAAGTGAAGAGGAATGAAAAAGCCTCTTGATGAAAGTGAAAGTGGAGAGTGAAAAAGTTGGCTTAAAACTCAACATTCAGAAAATGAAGATCATGGCATCTGGTCCCATCACTTCATGGGAAATAGATGGGGAAACAGTGTCAGACTTTATTTTTTTGGCCTCCAGAATCACTGCAGTGGTGATTGCAGCCATGAAATTAAAAGACACTTATTTCTTGGAAGAAAAGTTATGACCAACCTAGATAGCATATTGAAAAGCAGAGACATTACTTTGCCAACAAAGGTATGGTTTTTCCAGTGGTCATGTATGGATGTGAGAGTTGGACTGTGAAGAAAGCTGAGCGCTGAAGAATAGATGCTTTTGAACTGTGGTGTTGGAGAAGACTCTTGAGAGTCCCTTGGACTGCGTGGAGATTCAACCAGTCCATCCTAAAGGAGATCAGTCCTGGGTGTTCGTTGGAAGGAATGATGCTGAAGTTGAAACTCCAGTACTTTGGCCACCTTATGCGAAGAGTTGACTCATTGGAAAAGACCCTGATGCTGGGAGGGATTGGGGGCAGGACGAGAAGGGGACGACAGAGGGTGAGATGGCTGGATGGCATCACCGACTTGATGGACATGAGTTTGGGTAAACTCCGGGAGATGGTGATGGACAGGGAGGCCTGGCGTGCTGCGATTCATGGAGTCGGAAAGAGTCGGACACGACTGAGTGACTGAACTGAACTGACTGAAAGAAGCATAACTTTTTATGCTTGCTTTTTTTTTCTATTTAAAGAAAAGTGTATACTCCTTGTGAAAAATGTATTAAGTTGACTTTAAGTACAAAGGAGAGAAGACGAAAGAATGTCATGGATCTGGGTATACTCATTGCCCACCCTGACACCCAGCCGTTTCTCCCCCTCCTGTGTTATTTAGAAGTAAGTTTTACCTCATTTCATCCATAAATGTTTTCAACCAGTGTTTAAACTTCCAGTTTTTCATAGTGTCATAATTTTTTAAAAAGTTTAAATCTATAAATTAAAGGCTCCAACCACATATTGCTTATAGTTGACCCTCTGCTTTTATATTCTCAAAATTTATTTGTTTGAAAAATCAGGTTGGTGATATGCTGAGTTTCCCACTCCCTGATTATTATGTAGTGAAGTAAATTAGCAGTTGGATTTAGGGTGAACACTTTTGAAAGTTATGTGAGTGTGTACTGAAAATGAGTTCTCCCTAAAGACAGCCATTGTCCATACTTTTGTAAAAACTTTTTGAATTTATTTTTAATTGGAGGATAATTAAATAACCAATGTTGTTGGTTTCTGCCATATGTCAACATGAATCAGCCATAGGTATACCCCTCCCTCCTGCCTCCCACCCCATCCCACCCCTCTAGGTTGTCACAGAGCATCGAGTTGGGATCCCTGCATCATACAGCAAATGCCCACTGGCTATCTACTTCACATACAGAAATCTTTATGTCTCAGTGCTACTGTCTCAGTTTGTCCAGTCCTCTCCTTCCCCCGCTGTGTCCACAAGCCTCTTCTCTATGTCTGTGTCTCTATTGCTGTACAAATAGGTTCATCAGTACCATCTTTCTAGATCCATATGTATACATTTGCATACGATATTTGTTTTTCTCTTTCTGACNAGATTGCTTGGAGAAATATCAATAACCTCAGATATGCAGATGACACCACCCTTATGGCAGAAAGTGAAGAGGAATGAAAAAGCCTCTTGATGAAAGTGAAAGTGGAGAGTGAAAAAGTTGGCTTAAAACTCAACATTCAGAAAATGAAGATCATGGCATCTGGTCCCATCACTTCATGGGAAATAGATGGGGAAACAGTGTCAGACTTTATTTTTTTGGCCTCCAGAATCACTGCAGATGGTGATTGCAGCCATGAAATTAAAAGACACTTATTTCTTGGAAGAAAAGTTATGACCAACCTAGATAGCATATTGAAAAGCAGAGACATTACTTTGCCAACAAAGGTATGGTTTTTCCAGTGGTCATGTATGGATGTGAGAGTTGGACTGTGAAGAAAGCTGAGCGCTGAAGAATAGATGCTTTTGAACTGTGGTGTTGGAGAAGACTCTTGAGAGTCCCTTGGACTGCGTGGAGATTCAACCAGTCCATCCTAAAGGAGATCAGTCCTGGGTGTTCGTTGGAAGGAATGATGCTGAAGTTGAAACTCCAGTACTTTGGCCACCTTATGCGAAGAGTTGACTCATTGGAAAAGACCCTGATGCTGGGAGGGATTGGGGGCAGGACGAGAAGGGGACGACAGAGGGTGAGATGGCTGGATGGCATCACCGACTTGATGGACATGAGTTTGGGTAAACTCCGGGAGATGGTGATGGACAGGGAGGCCTGGCGTGCTGCGATTCATGGAGTCGGAAAGAGTCGGACACGACTGAGTGACTGAACTGAACTGACTGAAAGAAGCATAACTTTTTATGCTTGCTTTTTTTTTCTATTTAAAGAAAAGTGTATACTCCTTGTGAAAAATGTATTAAGTTGACTTTAAGTACAAAGGAGAGAAGACGAAAGAATGTCATGGATCTGGGTATACTCATTGCCCACCCTGACACCAGCCGTTTCTCCCCCTCCTGTGTTATTTAGAAGTAAGTTTTACCTCATTTCATCCATAAATGTTTTCAACCAGTGTTTAAACTTCCAGTTTTTCATAGTGTCATAATTTTTTAAAAAGTTTAAATCTATAAATTAAAGGCTCCAACCACATATTGCTTATAGTTGACCCTCTGCTTTTATATTCTCAAAATTTATTTGTTTGAAAAATCAGGTTGGTGATATGCTGAGTTTCCCACTCCCTGATTATTATGTAGTGAAGTAAATTAGCAGTTGGATTTAGGGTGAACACTTTTGAAAGTTATGTGAGTGTGTACTGAAAATGAGTTCTCCCTAAAGACAGCCATTGTCCATACTTTTGTAAAAACTTTTTGAATTTATTTTTAATTGGAGGATAATTAAATAACCAATGTTGTTGGTTTCTGCCATATGTCAACATGAATCAGCCATAGGTATACCCCTCCCTCCTGCCTCCCACCCCATCCCACCCCTCTAGGTTGTCACAGAGCATCGAGTTGGGATCCCTGCATCATACAGCAAATGCCCACTGGCTATCTACTTCACATACAGAAATCTTTATGTCTCAGTGCTACTGTCTCAGTTTGTCCAGTCCTCTCCTTCCCCCGCTGTGTCCACAAGCCTCTTCTCTATGTCTGTGTCTCTATTGCTGTACAAATAGGTTCATCAGTACCATCTTTCTAGATCCATATGTATACATTTGCATACGATATTTGTTTTTCTCTTTCTGACTTACTTCCTTTTGTATTACAGACTCTAGGTTCATCCATCTCACTAGATGTAAACTTTTTCTGTCTTATAAGCTTTTTATTTTTCATACTGATTTATATATGATACACGGTGTGGACTTTTAGTTACATCCCTGAGCAGCTGACAGGCAGCTGACAAGGACCGAGTCTTCCTGTTGCCAGGTCCCCTTTTTCCTGAGATGCATTGTCACTGTCTTCACAACTACGGGACTTTTTAAGATGCTGATTGCTGGACCCACCCCTCGAGATCAGGATTTACCGGCCTGGGTGCCACCGTGTGTCAGAGTTTTCGGAAGCATTCTGGGCAAGTCTGCCTGTAGCTGAGGGTCAGACTTGACTACAGCCTTTCAGCTGTTGCACAGTCTTCTGCCCCTGGCGTGGTGTCGTTATCTAGTGAGTCTCCCCAGGGAGTGTAATTAGGCTGTTTCCAGTCTGCCGCCGTCACAAATGATGCTGCAGTGAGTGTCCTGTACCTGCACACGTTTCTTGGAACATGTGTATGAATATCTGTTGGATGAATTCCCAGAACAGGAATTACTGGTCAGAGGGTATGAAGTGTGTGTTTTGATGGATATTGCTAGAGTGGTCTCAGAGAGGTTATAACGGTTTGTTCTCTCTCTTCCATAATGTCTGATGGTGGGTACCTGACCCAACCCCAGGTACCAGCCAGCAGCCCTAACACATTTCTTGACTGCTCTTACATTTGCTCCGTTGGTTTTACTTAAAATGTGTGTTTTCCTTTTCTGTTCCACTAATTCATTAACGCTAAACCATTTGTTCTATTTGTTAGTATCAAACTGTTTTATTTACAATGGCTTTATTGTGATGCATTTTAATACTTGGTTTAATCCTTTGCCAACAGACTTTTCTGGAAAATTTTTCCATGTGAAAAATTCTGTTGAAATTTTTATTGGTAATACATTAAATATGTAACTGTAATTAGAAATGACGGCTTTACCTTTTTGAGTCTTTCTAAGAGCTGGGTATATTTTGTTTATTCATGTTTTGTGTTCTTCTGTAGAATTTTAATGTTTTTATTCAGTAAGTCCTGTGCACCAATACTGAATTCTTTCACTGTTTTGTAATGGTGTCTCAGTTGATTTTCTTGGATTTTCTAGGAATATAAACTCTTTAGTTTTATTATAGTGTTTTGGTGACAACTGTGTTTAGTAATACATTATATACATTTTAAATATTTTTGTAAATTCATTTTTTTTTCTCTCCCTTCAAATTTGTTGCTCTGAGCACCTGGAAGGGTGGAGCTGACATTCGCTTGAAGAACGGGGTAGGGGATGGCTAGTTCTGAGGGTGACAGGTTAGGCTTTGGCTGCAGTCGCGTGCATGATGTCCGTGAGTGATGTCGGTAAAGTCTGAGGACGCTGGTGATCTCGAGTCTGGAACTCAGAGTGTGGGATGTAGGTGGGACTGGAGTTGGAAGTTTGAAAAGCATCAGTATATGATTGGGTCTGAAGCCACTGACTGGATGAGATCACAGACTGGATGAGGCAGTGAGTGTAGATGGAGAAGAGGTCCAAGGATTGGGAGCTGGGGCCCTGTACATGAGGAGAGGGGCGTCTGCCTCGGGGTCAGGAGAGCAGGGTGAGCGATCGGGGGCAGAGCAGGGCGACCACGAGTGCCCTGCCACGAGGCTGGGAGGCCAGTGGTGGCGCGCGTACCACATTCGCTGCTGCTCCACCCTTGGCTTGCTCTCTGCTCCATCCTGCGCATCCTTGGCCTGCTCTTGTCAGTCGTCACCCCTTTGCTTCAGGACGCCCTCCTGACCTCTCCCCTGCTCGCTGTTTCTGTGGTTGGCTCTCCCTGTGGCAAGCGCCTCTCTGGCCTCTGGCTCAGACCCCTGTCTCTGGCCCCTGGTGGCAGCTCCCGTGTGTGTCCCCATGTAAACTGCCTTTTTTATATCGTTAGCCCCCTGTGTTAGTTTTCTCACCAGGGAAACCTGGAAAAGGGCAGTTGGCAGAAAGTGATGGAGGGGCAGAGCCCAGCTTTTCTGTTACTGTGTGCCCCTCGGCTCTGTTTATCCTGTCCACCCTGTCCAGTGCCTCCGGTGTCCCTTGCACATAACTGGCACTTAGTAACCAGCCTAGTGAATGAGTGATTCATATTAAAAGTCATATTCAAAAGTGATAAACTTTTGAATTTTAACCTATTTAAATAAATTCCATTATCAAGTAGCATTCAGGTTTTCTTGAATTTTCATAGAGCTATGAAAATTTTCATAGAGCTTTCACGTCTGTCTATGTTCTGTTCATCTCTGTCTTTTTTTATAGGAACTCAGCATTCTGTAACTCCCTGGTTGAGTCCGTGTGACCACAGAGCCCTGAGTCCCTGTCTGTGTATGGAGAGGCCAGGCACTTAGCTTTCCTGCTGGTGAAGAACCCTTGAGGGACAGGCCTGGGATTGGGAGTCCAGAGCCTTGGTCTGAGCGGGCCCTGGGCTCTGTAAGCTATACTGCAAGGAGGCTGAAGCAGGCCCGAGTTTTTGGTCTCTTTCTCTTAAGCCAGGGAATCTGTCCTCCCGTGGGTAAGAGAAATCCTTCTGGGAAGGCCACCATGTACAACAGGTGGGGGCTCAGCAGTTGGCTGACATAGGGCTCTACCTCCAGGTTCGCTTGGAGAAGCCCTGGAATAGGTCATCTCGGATGACAGCTTTGAATCCCGTGTATCTGGTTGGCTGTGAGCTTGGATTCTGAGTTTCTCTTGAGGGTCAAGTCCCTGTCCCGGTCTCAATGATGCGGTGGAATGCGGTCAGTTGTTTCTTAGCTAAACAAGGGCAAGCATTGTGCTTTTGCATATAATTCTCAAGGTCTATTTATTTTGTGGTCTTTAAAAAAAAAACTTTCTGTTTTAGATGATTAAGACCTGCCAAAAAAAGAAAAGTTGAAAAAACCATGCAAAGGATCCCATCGATGCTTCTGTCAGCATGCCAGATGTTTGTACCTCCTGTAACCAGGGGCTGCTGTGCGCACATCTGAAGACCTTGTTCCAGTTCGCCCATTGTTCCACTGTCGTCCTTCCTCCCTGGCCAGCGCTGCATTTGTTGTCGCCACTGCACTGGGGGCACGTCTCCTCAGTCTCCGCTCTCTGGCGCAGTTTCTTAGTCTTGTCTCTCATGACCTTGACACTATCTGCTTGGTAGAATGTCTCTCAGTATGGTTTTTGTCTAATGTTTTGTTTTGACCAGCTAAGGTGGTGTCAGTGACTCCTTTTTTTCTGTGCTAAGGAGTTACTATTTTCCCCTTTGTAATTAATAAGTGTCTTATGCAAGAGATACTTTGAGACTCTGTAAATATCTTTGTTTCTTCTCATCATTGCCCACTAATCTTAGCAACCATTGATTATTCTCTCCTGAAACAGTTACCGCTGTGGTGTCTGCCAAATTGCGATTTCCCGTTTATATCTTCCTTTCCACATTTATTAGTTGGGATTATATTGCTAGGAATGGCTTTTCTTCCTCCTCCACTCGCTCTCATTCATGCACTTGTTTCTGTGTGTTGCAGTGCCTTACGGATGTTGACTGTGTAGATATGACCCCCATGTCTTGTCTTGTTGCTCAGGAAGCCCGTCAGATGGACTTATCCTTTTGATATCTTCCCATCATTTTTTGAGCACTTCTCTACATGCTTGTGCTGCAAGATGTTCCATGTCATCCTATTGTAAAGTCAGCTTTTTCTCCAAGAGGCCTTGGGGTTTGTTTTTTGCATTTTTTTTTTTCCCATGCTACCTGTGAGAACTTAGTTCTCCAACCAGGAATTGAACCCGCTCTCCCTACTTTAGAACGTGGAGTCTTAACCACTGGACCACCAGGGAAGTCCTGGGCCTTATGGCCTGAAATTGAGAATCTGGGCACCAGATGTATTGTCACTGTTGGTGTCCTGGCTCCTAGGCCTGGGTTATGCCCGTTTCCAGGTTTCTTTACCTCTGAAACTATCCTGCCCAACTTTTCACTTCCAGTGTTCTTCTCTGCTACTGCTGCTGCTGCTAAGTTGCTTCAGTTGTGTCCGACTCTGTGCGGCCCCAGAGATGGCAGCCCACCAGGCTCCTCCGTCCCTGGGACTCTCCAGGCAAGAACACAGGAGTAGGTTGCCATTTCCTTCTCCAGTGCATGAAAGTGAAGAGTGAAAGTGAAGTCGCTCAGTCGTGTCCAACTCCCAGCGACCCCATGGACTGCAGCCTACCAGGCTCCTCCACCCATGGGAGGAGTGGGTGGAGGAGCCTGGCAAGGCTCCTGCCTTCCAGGCAAGAGTACTGGAGTGGGTCACCATTGCCTTCTCCGCCCCGCCTTAAAAAAAAACTCATGGTATGGATTAAGAGTGTGCATCTTGGGAGTCGAAACCCTGCATTCAGATGCCAGCTCAGACCTTGTTAAGCTGTCTGGCCTTCGGGCCTTAGTTTTCCCATATGTCAGGTTGGGGTGATGATTCTCAGCTTAAAGGGTTGTTGTTAGGGTGAAGAGAGACAGTAAAATGAGAGTGTTAGTTTAAACGGAGGGCTCAGTTGGATTCTTTCATCCAGCAAGTGTTTATGGAATGAAACATGTATAGGTTTTCTCAGGATCTGGGCACGTGGCGTTCAGCAGCGCCAGGCCCCGTGGGGCCTCTGGCTGGCTGGTACAGGGGCAGCGCCTTCAACGCCGCCTCCTTCCCAAGCTGCTCTGAGCTGAAGGGAGGCGGGGGAGAGGAGTGGGCGCTTGGCTGTCCCCAGCTAAATGAGCAGTCCCGGTTCTGTCAGTGCGTTCTGCTTCCGGCAGAAAGCCCCACGCTGGGCTGTGGGTGGCATTGTCATGTGTGGAGTTGGAAGGAACTACTCCCCTCCTCCGGCATAACCTTTCTGCCTTCCTTGGCCGGTTCTTCCGTGGGGTGGGGTGGAGCGGGTCGAGTATGACTTGGCACTAAGTGTGGCATGGGGGCCGGTGAGGGGGACGGAGTCAGTGCCCCTCAGGTTTCCGTGAGCCCCCAGGTGCTTAGACAGAATCTTTTCTGTGGGGCACATCAGCAGGAAGGGCCGGTTCCCCGGGCCCTGCGAAGCCCTGTGCCTCGGGCACCACTCCACCCCCGCAGCATCCCCGGGCAGGTAGGCTCGCTCCCTGGGAGCTTTCTGTTCTGCTGCTGCCAGAGTGTCACAGTAAGTGGGTAGGTAGGACTAGCTGTGACCTAAAAACACTTGAGCATTTTCTGGGTGTCCCTGGGGAAAGCTGAATAATGGAGGAGGAATGTCATTTCAAATGCTCATGTTCTCCCAGGAGAGCAAGCTGCCAGGTCTTTTCTGGCCTCTTGTTTCTGAAGGCAGTGCTGCTGACTCTGCGATCCTGGTGCCCACAGGCTGGCCTTGTGACCTTGGTACCTACGGGGTGCCCCATGACCCCAGGACCTGCATGTGGACTCCTGACGCTTGTGCCCACGTGCTTGGCAGAATGGGTACTGCACAAAGCGATGTCATGACGACTGGTCTCTTAACTTGCTTTGTGGGACCACCTACCCCAGCCTGCTCTGTTGGGTCCTGAATAAGAGAACAGAAAGAAGCCTGTTCTCCATCCCAAGAAAAACAAGTCCCCAACTCTCCGAAGAGCAAAAGCAGCGAAACACAAAGGGAGTACCTCCGAGAGCTCAGGGTCCGGAAGGAGGGGAATGGTTGTCACGCAGCAAGGGTCGGTGGAGTTGGGTGTGGTCCCTGTCCTCTGGCAGGTCGGCAGTGCCCTCTTCATGACCAGAGTAGATCTCACTTTAACAGCAGCGTTCAGGTTTCTGCCAAGGATACTGGGGAGCGCCCTGCCGAGGGTGGCCCGGGGGCTGGAGTCTCACTTGGCCTGGTTGGCTGCAGGGTAGAGGCTGTGCCCCTGGGTCCAGTGGCCATTTCTTTACGGACTGCCTCCCTGTGCTCACCTCTTTCCCACTTGGTGGTCTTGTGGCCGAGGACCTTTGATTTTGCTGCTGCAGTGTCTATTTAGAGCTGTCTCCCGTTCTCTCTCTAGCCCTGATGCTCATGCTTAGTTGCCCAGTCGTGTCTGACTCTCTGTGATCTCATGGACGGTAGTTGGCCAGGTTCTTCTGTCCATGGGATTCTCTAGGCAAGAATACTGGAGTGGGTTGCCATGCCCTCCTCCAGGGGATCTTCCCAATCCAGGGATTGAACCCTGGTCTCCAGCATTGTAGGCAGATTCTTTACTGTCTGAGCCACCAGGGAAGTCCCCCTCTAGCACTAGAACTTCCTTTTTCCTTAAAACTATTATCTTTACTGATGTTTTGAAAAATGCTATGCGCAGATATTTAAAGGGATTGTAGCAGCAGAAAGGGGAGCCATGGAACATCAGTCCTCCTCTCATCATGACCCCGCCTCCTGTTCTTTCTGCAGAGAGGTGTCTCTCCTCCGACCCCACTCCAGGCATGAGCCAGTCACCACGGAGGAAGTCTGTGAGGATCTGTAGATGTTTGTTTATGCCTCACCCCTACTTTTTAGAAAACAGACTGTTTTTCAGAGGAGTTTCAGGTTCACAGCAGAGTGAGCAGAGTACAGAGTTCCCACGCACACCTGCCCCCACAGGCACAGCCTCCCCCACGCCGCCATCCTGCCTTTCAGACTGAATCTTTGCAGGGCTGATAGCATGCTGTGTGCACTGCTCCTCCCTTGCTTCTTTCACACGGTGGCTCTTACAGATGTGTCCTTGCAGCCTCATTGGTGCTGTGTGTTCTTTGGAGCGGCTGCCTGGCATGTTCCGCTGTGTGACTATGCTCAGTGACTCTGCTCTGTTGGCCTCGTTTCTCGTGGAGTTAGAGGATGGTGACCAAATGGACTGAGATTCTGAAATCCTCAGCGTGCCTTCAGAAGTAGTACATATTCATTGAGGAAAATGAGACGGCTCAGAAGCCTAGGAGTAGGGGTTGTCCGTTTTCATAAGGTTTTTGGTCCACAGAATAAAAAAAGATTTGGGTGTCAGCAGAGGCATATGTTTCTGTGACCGGTGTGTTCTTGAGACGTCCGTGTGTCGTTGGTCTGTGCCATGCCACTGTCACCTGGAGGTCGGTCTGAATTAGAGAAACATGTGATTTAACCCAGCGTTTAGTCCTTGGGGCCTTCTCCTTTCTAGATGCCCTGCCCCTTGAGGGACTATTATAGAAGCACTGAGTTCTCATTTATTTCATCCAGAAAATACGTTCCTTTGAAATTTTTCATTAATTTTTATTTACACAGATAACTGAAGAGTACACTCAGAAACATAGATAAATCTCAGGCCCCATTTGACCACCCCGACTGCAGTGTGCTCCCAGAGACAGCTACTTTCCTGGAGTTCACGTTTTGTGTTTCCTTTGTTTTTAATTTCAGTGATTACCAGTTTTCGCTTCCCAGCTGGCCAATGGATTTTCTAGAGTGCAGTATCCCTCCCATCGCTTGGAAGGGTGTCGTGTCTGTTGTGGGGTCCTGGTGCCCTGTTCCCTCTGGGGCTTGCAGCAACACCTCTTTCCCTGTAGAATTTGGTGGCCTCCATCCTGGGAAGCTGGCTTGTCTCAGGGCTTGGTGATTCCTAATTTTGTGTTCTTTTTGTGCTCCAGACTCCAGTTACCCTGTCTGTGAAGTCTGTCACTGATTCACAGGCGGTCTCTAGCAGTGTTCAGCAGGGCACGGGTGGCCTCAGCTGTACTGTGCCCGTCGCTGTTCTGCAGGAATGGAGCGCCACTTCCTACGTGTCCCTAGACGTGTCCCCACACTCTCTGGATTTGGTGCCACTTGGTTCATATTCTGTGTGTGCTGAGAAGAGGGCAGGAGGTGAACCTGTAGTCCTTCTGTTGTCCTGCCCTCAGCACACTGGCCCTTCTTCTTTGGGCAAGACCAGAGCTGGGTCTATCTCAGCATCTTTGACCCCTCCACGCAGACTGGGACTTGAAGCCTCCTACTCAGTTTGTTGCCTTTCTCCATTCCCTTTAGTCTCATGCACACTCAGGCAGGTGTGTAAGATACTTCCCCGAAACTGGTGGCCTCGTCTCTCTCTCCCCACCTAAGGCTTCTGGTCACTCAGCCCAGCTCATTGACACTCAGTTTCTCTGCATTCCTTTTGTCCTGCAGACCACACACTCTGCACCGTTTTACTTCAGACTTCTTCCCAGGGAGCCGTCTCCTGCTCTTCCCGCCTGCCTCCATCCCTGGCTCATTCCTTGCTCATCTCCTGATCCTACCAGCACGTTCCCCCTCTTGGGAGGACACTCCCCTGTATGCCGTGGCTGCTTTTCTGTCCTCCTCCCTCTCTGACCGTGCCACTGGTTCTGGGTTCAGCCTGCCTGAGGTCATGTATCCTTTTCTGCATCTCAGACTTGGTCTGTGTGCATAAGTACAACTTAGGCTTGAGGGGTACACCCCGTAGCTAATTATCCAAAGCAGGTTGTAAGTGAGAAACTGGAAAGGTCATCTGCCTGAACTGCCCCCTCCCGTGCCCAGGATGCCCTCTTGGGTTCTGGGGAGACACGTGCTCTCGGGCATCAGCACCAGCTGGCTCAGCAAGGTGCCCTCTCAGTACAGGGCTTGCCCCTGGCTCTGCTGAGGGGAAAAGCCCACCTTGCTGGGGGCCCCCTGGCCCCATCATCTTCCTGCTGTCCCTAGACACTGGATCACCTGGCTCCAGACTTGGAAGGCCCCTGGAATACTTGGTAAATTTAGCCACATCCTGCTTAGTAGTGGTTCTTGCAGGCCTGATGGTGGTCTGTTCAGCCACCAGCTGGAAACCTGGTTAGCTGTAAATGATGAGGTTGAGCTGGAGCCCACAAGACACCCCAGGCCTGTGTCTTGTGCATCTCACAGTTGAGGCTGCTGCCCCCGTGAAACTTTCACTTCGATCCACAGGCAACTTCTGGCTGACTTGAATTCAGAATCTCCCAGAGAAGGGAGTTCGCGAAGGTGGGGCCCTTAGGCAGAGTGACACACCACACACATCTGTTATGGGTGCAGTTTTCAAGTATAGGCTGATGTATTTTTACAAGCGAGCATTGCCATGAATCACCAACCAGAACAAGATATTCCCAAATGAGAAATAACCGGAAACTTGCCCACGTGCTCCCTCCACCCTCTCCCTTACAGTTGCTTGTGTGTCCATGGTTTTGTTACATCAGCCATGGACACTCCCCTGTGGAAGGCTGAGCTGTCTGCATTCCTACCGCAAGTGTCTACAAGCCTGTCCCCACAGCTCGGCCAGTGGAGGGTGTGCTGAGCTTTTGAATTTTTTACTCTTTGAAAGATGAGATACATTCATATTTTTAATGTTTATTTCTTTTATCATGTGTAAAGTTGTGCATAGTGTCATGCAGCTAAGGCTAATTTTATATCTTTTCTGAGAATACTCTGTCTTTTGCTCATTTTTCTGTTAGGGTTTGTTATTTTTTTACTTTGACTTTTAAGAGCTTGCTCTTTTCGGAGAAATTAGGCTTTTATCTATAATATAAATATTTTCCTCCAGTTGTCTCTTGACTTTGTTTATGTTAGGTTTTGCTCCAAGCAAAAGCATTTTTTAGTATTCATAATGTTTGTGTTATAAAATTTATCAATTATGGGGGGAGAGTTCTGGAGTTTGAATTAGAAAGCTTTTCTTGTGCTCAGTTCAGGAAGGATTTCAGCCATTTTCCTCAAGTACATGTATGCGTTTTTTCTGTATTTCTGTGAAAATAACCCTTGTGTGGTCTCATTTTTTTATATTTATGAAAGATCCATTTGCTCTCTGTATGTGTGAGATGTGGATCCAGTGTTACTGTTTCTGAAATGTCTCTTCAGGTGTCCTTATGACATCTGTGATACACTGGAGGGACCGTGTTTTGCAAGAGGACTCTGACAGGTCTGGGCCCCTGGGTGGGAGCTTTTGGCTCAGCCTTGGCCCTCTCTGAGGCAGTGGTGACACTGAGGGGCCACACATTGTCCAGGAGTGTCCTGTGGTCTGAAAGACACCTGTTGAGCAGCGCTCCGGCTGGGGCAAAGCTCCCTCACCTCCCTGTTCTAGAGAGTCTCTGAGGCACTGCTTAGCGCTTACTCCCCAGAAGTGTCTGAGTGGAGTGGACCTCTGAGCCTGGGTCAGGACGAGGTGGCAGTAGAGCTGTGGACAAGTCACAGTTCCATCCTGGGTAAACGAGGGGATTGTGCTGGATCAGCTCTGAGGTCCCTTCAGCCCTTCGTCCTGCACGCCCACAGAGCAGTTGTCTTGCGAGGGGCTGCAGCGTCCCCTGAGTGTGGCCTGAGCCCTGTGCACACTGTTCTTCCTGGGCACAGAGGCTGGCAGGTGGCTTTGTCTGTGGGGATAAGTGATGTGGCTTGATGAGGGTGGTTTTTGGGATGATTCAAGCACATTACACTTATTATGCACTGTGTTTCTAATCTAATGCCGATGCTGATCTGATTGGAGGTACTGGTCCGTGGCCAGGAGGTTGGGGATCCCTACTTTAGATCCTGTTTTGCTTTTCTATAAGTTTATATCAAGAGGTGATTCTCCAAAGGTTGCTAAGCATTCATTTATTTAAAAAGTGAAAACTCGGTTTCCTCATAAGCTTCTTAACCTTGCCAGACCGTGCTCCCTTTTTATAAGAAATATTTTGTGTCATTGCACTTTACTATCCTAGGTGAAGTTTACCAGTGCAGGTACTTAAGTTTACCAGTGCAAGTCACTTAAGTGCTGTGCTAGTTAAGCATTTTCAAAGAGGTGACTTTCAGGAGAGCCCAGAATCAAACAGATTGATACACGGTTGTACGCCTGGAAAATTCACAGTGTAATGAGACAGGCAAAAGATTGTTAGGGCTTTTTTCTAAAATTAGGCTCTATTTCAGGCTCAGATTAGTTGTAAATAGGCTGCCTGAAGTCTAGAGGGGAGTGTGGGGGCTTGGGGACAGGACAGTGTGTAGGCAGAGTCACCTGCTTCCTCCAGGCCCCTAGCACTTCATGGCATCTCTCCCTTTGGTAGCTATCAGCCAGGTAGGACTTTGCTGTTTTCATGCACATTTGAACAGGTGAAATGAGCTGCTTTCAGGTTTCTTTATTCCATGAGAAATTAAGCTTGTATACACACACAGACACACGCACACATATGTTTTTAAATATTTATTTGGTGGCTTTGGGACTTAGTTGCAGCACTCAGTATCTTCATGGCGTCATGCAGGAGTCTCTTATTGTGGCGCATGGGCTGCAAAGCTCACAGTAGTTGCAGTGTGAGCTTAGTTGCTCTGCAATATGTGGGATGTTTATTCCCCAGTTCAGTTCAGTCTTTCAGTCCTGTCCGACTCCTTGTGACCCCATGGACTGCAGCACACCTGGCCTCCCTGTCCATCACCAACTCCCGGAGCCTACTCATACTCAAGTCCATTGAGTCGATGATGCCATCCAACCATCTCATCCTCTCTTGTCCCCTTCTCCTCCCACCTTCAATCTTTCCCAGCATCAGGGGGTCTTTTCCAGTGAGTCAGTTCTTTGCATTAGGTGGCCAAAGTATTGGGAGTTTCAGATTCAGCATAAGTTCTTCAATGATATTCAGGACTGGAATTTCCTTTAAGATGGAGTGGTTAGATCTCCTTGCAGTCCGAGGGACTCTCAAGAGTCTTTTCCAACACCACAGTTCAAAAGCATCAATTCTTTGGCTTTCAGTTTTGTTTGTAGTCCTACTCTCAACATCCATACATGACTATTGGAAAAAAACATCGCTTTGACTAGATGGACCCAACCTGGGATCAAACCTGAGTTCTCTGCTTTGCAAGGTGGATTCTTAACCACTGGACCACCAAGGAAGTCCTAAATTTATATACTGATCAATTTTTTATTCTGATTCTCATCCTAGAGACATGATTGTTAGAGGATTTTGGCATATGAGTTGCATGTGTGTTGATTTGTTTATAGGTTATTTTATAGTGAACATGTTAGCAACACACTGAAGAGCTGCGTTTGTTCAGTAGCTATGACTAAAACCCTGGAAATTAGTTTCTGTTGAAATCTTAGGGCAATTTGTGAAATGTTATTTGTAAGCAAAATGTATCCAGTTCTTTTACTGTTACTTGAAATACTCTCAAGGATCTAGAGGTAACACACATTTCTCTTTGTCTTTCCTTCTCTCCCAGGGAGTGTGTGTCTGGCTTTATTTTTACAGTGCTACAGATAGTCTCCTAGGGAGGCCACCTGTTCTTGGACATCTGCCTGCACAGCTGACTGGTCTGAGCACTGATGTTGTTTGCTGTGGAAGTTGTCCTGTCATCACCTGTTCATCGCAAGTGTGGACAGCCTCCATGTGGTCACGAGTTTGGGCCAGCTGCTGAGGAGGGTGGCAGTGTCCCCAGGGATAGCCATGTCTCACCTGTCTGGGCTTGGCTCCCAGGCTTCCCTTTTCCTCAGTTTCCTCAGTTTTGGCCACTGGGGCTGAAGGCATGGCAGCACTCCATTCATAGGATGGCCCAGCCTGCGCTCAGCAGCTGTGGGTGTGGGGTCCTGACCCTCAGCAATGGAGGTGGGCTGTCCTCTGCCCTTCCACTCTCTCAAATGTGGGGATCCGTCAGTCCAGTATAGGAAACTGATTATTTGAAGTTTCTTCTTTTTGCAGGCCACCCTGATGTTAGAGAAAGTGTCTCTTTATGGTCCTGACCTTCTACCCTCTCATCCCACCTGTGTGTTGTGTCTCCTGTGTCCTGTGCCAGGCCCTGCCTTTGAAGCCAGAGGGACAGGAGGTGCTTGCAGGCTCATGGTGGGGGATGGCAACAGACAGCTGTAGTCCAGTGTGATGAGTGTCAGGAAGAGGTCAGACAGCCCACTTAGACATCTGAAATGCTTCCTGGAGAAGGTGTGCTGGACAGGGCCCCAGGAGCGAGGAGTGGGGGCTTCCTGGTATTCTAGCCCGTGTCACGGCAGGAGGCAGGCAGGTGAAGTCCCTACGTGTGCTCAGGAACTCGTAAGAAGGGCAGGGTTGTGGCCAGGCTAGTCCTTGGGTCTGCTGTCTAGGGCCACCTCGAATTGGTGGGTGTGGAAATGAGTCATCATGCAGTTTAGGCTTTAGCAGAGACTTCAGATTTTTTCAAGAAAGCCAGAATCTCTTACTGCAAATTTTGTGAAAAGCATAACAGCCACTTCTTCATGTGGAGTGTCTTGTGGTATTTGTGATGGAAAAACCCAAACAAACATTTTGGGCAACTCAGTATGTTATCAAGTAAACTCCCATTTAAAAAAAAAAAAAAAATCTCGTTAAAAACAGATATATCATTACATTAGTTCATGACTTCCTTTCTTTCTCTCATTAAATTCAGTTACAGAAAGTTGTCCTAGAGAATTATATACAGGTTTCATGTATTCTGAGCGTAATTAATATCCAGATATTTAATGTTTGTATTGCATTTAGGAATGGCATTTTCTTTGCCACTCTGTGTTACAGCTTGTGGCAGTTAGGAAAGCAGTTCCTCTGCAATGGAAGTACAGTCTTAACTGCTAGACTGACAGGAAAGTCCCTGGAGTGTTAAGTTTTATCATTTTTTTTGTTAAATTTATTCCTAAGCATTTTATTCTTTTCAGTGCTGTCGTGAGTGGAATTGTCTTATTTCTTTTTCATATTGTTCACTGCTGCTGTTATGAAGTGCAATTGATTTTTCATATTGATTTTTTTATCCTCCCAGCTTTGCTTAACTCATAATTTTTAGTGAATTCTTAAGGATCTATCTATTATCTGTCTGTCTACAAGATCATGTCCTCAGCAAATAGAGATATTTTCACTTCTTCCTTCCCTTCTGGGTGCATTTTATTTATTTTCTTGCCCAATTGCCCTGGCTGGCACCTTCAGTATTACATTGACTAGAGTGGTAGGAGTGGACATCCTTTCTTGTTCCTAGACGTGGGGAAAAGCAGTCAGACTTTTACCATTAAATGTGATGTGAACTGTGGACGTTAGTCTTCCTTTACTCTTACGATTTGGTTGAGAACACCTGTTAGTAACTTCCTGAGAAAGTGTCCATGAGAGAATGTTTTTGAGATGTCACCAGGCTTCCTAATTTTCCTGGGATTAAGGGGTTCTTGGAATAAGGGCCTTTTGTTTTGTGGGCAGACGATTGCCCATGACTGAATGGGTTCCCAGGATGTGAGAATCCAGTGCTGAAGCCAAGAAAGTCCTGGGCAAACCGGGGCAAGCTGGTCACTCTCCCAAATGCCTGAACCTGTCTGTGTTGCCTTTGTGCTGAATTGGTGGTTCGGCTCTCTGCTGAGTGGTAGGCTGGCAGTGTGCCCTGCGTTCCCTTGTTTTCTTTTGGCTCACAGTGCACTCCTGAGGTCAGAGGGCATTCTGATTCTTGCTCTTCCTGAGCTTCCTCTTCCCTGTGTTCCTGCTGTTCCAAAAGTGTGTTCTGCTTCTCTGCGTTTGGCTCTCGTTCAGTTCAGTGTGCTTTGCGCCTGGTGGGCCTGTCAGACTATAGGCTGATATTCTTCATCTCTACAAAATGTCTCTAAATTCTTTCTGGTTATCTTCTCCCCTTTATTTTCTTTATTCTTCATCTAATTTTTCTGTTATTAGGAAATTGGATCTCTTGTTCCAATACTCTTTTTTTCTGGTGATAGGCACACCCTGCAGATTTGCAGGGTTGGTTCCAAACCATTTGCAATAATGCAAATGTCAAAGTGATATGAATATTTTTGTTTCTTAGTACATGTAAAAGTTGTTACACTATAAGCCTATTAGGTGTGCGATAGCATTATAATTCAAAAACTAATACACACACCTTAATTAAATTTTTTTTTTTTTTTTGCTAAAAAATGCTAACCCTTACCTGGTAGTGAACACAAGGTTGTCATAAAGCTTCAATTTGTTTTTTTAAAAAAGATAGCAGTATCTGCAAAACACAGTAAAAATGTGATAACGCCTGTGTGTTCTGTCTCTGCCTTTTTTGCTGGGAAACTCATGCACGACATCCTCATCTGCATCCTCCAGTCCTTTTGCATTGAGTTAGTTTCTACTTTGCTATCATTATTCATTTCTACAAGCTCTTTCTTTGTTTTCTGAAAGAAGTTGTTGCTATCCTTTAACATAATATTCTGTTCTTCAAGGCTGCAGTATCCTCTCACTCTTGTGAGAGGATGGACACATATGTGAAGATGGAGCGGGGTGTGTGTATGTGTCTCGCTATCTTCAGTTCCCTGTGGAGTAAACCTTGAGATTTTGGAGAGTAGGTAGGGGTGGTTGCTTGCTTCGTGGAACAGGGGAGGGGGCTGATTTTTCCTAGACACATTCTTTATCCTGTCCTTAATAATTATCCCCACTTCTCTACTTCGTAAAGTGACTGTGTCCCCACCTCAAGAGCCTTTGGGGGTTCTGTGGTTCCCAGGAGGGTGCGTTTGGCTTCAGGCATGAGGTGAGTGGGGACCTGTGAGTGGAAGTGGTTAGCTGACAGGAGCGTGTCAGTCTGAGGTTTAGGGAGGGGAGCAAAAGTTGGAGCCACTCGTCATCTTAGATGTGATGGCTGTAATGGTGGGAACGAAGTTTTGTCTCTGAAAAGAGTGAGAAGGGCTGTGGCCAGTGAGAGATTGGGGAAAGCGTTCTGAAGCTCTGGGGATGGTTGAAGAAGAAGAATCAATGAAGAGGGGTAGTATGGCTAGAGGGGATCTGAAAGCAAGAGGATTTAGGAAGGACTTGTTGACCTGAGCTGGGACAGTGGGCAGAGCTGTCGGGGGAAGGGGGAGGTGGGTCTCAGTGGACTAAAAGTGAGTTCAGGGAGTTGAGCTCACCCATTGAACCATGTGACCACATTTGGGATGGCAGAACTTGGGAGATCAGCAGATCCTTTGTCATGTGCTTTTTGCTTACTTTTTTGACATGGAAGATGATTGGTTTATGTTACAATGTGTTTGATGTACAATATTGTATTAGTTGTCAGTGTACAACATAGTGATTCAGTATTTTTATAGATTATAGCCTGCCAGTCTTCTCTGTCCATGGAGTTCTCCAGGCAAGAATCTGGAGTGGGTTGCCATGCCCTCCTCCAGAGGCTCTTCCCAACCCAGGGATGGAACCCAGGTTTCCCACATTGCAGGGAGATTCTTCACTGTCTGAGCCACAGGAACCGAAGAATACTAGAGTGGGTAACCTATCTCTTCTCCAGGGGAACTTCCTGACCCAGGAATCAAACCCAGGTCTCCTGTGTTACAGTTGGATTCTTTATAGCTGAGCTACAAGGGAAGCCCCTGACAGGTGTGAGGTGGTATTATTGGTTTTTATTTGCATTTCTTGACTTGAAAGAACCTTACTCTTTACATTTAAAGACAGATTTTGAAGCCCAGCATCTTGATGTGGAACATTAACCCTGACATCCCAGTGTTAACTCTAGGCATGCCTGGAAGGTGATGGGGCCTCTGTGTGCGGGTGTGAGCAGACACATGGTGAAACTGAGTCCCAGCCCCTTCTTTCTTGGGCCCGACCACGGACAGGGACGGCCTGTCTTGGTGGGCCATGTGTGAGTCTGGTCTCTGGGGTGGCAGGATGCCCATTGGGAACCCTGGTGCCCGAGGACAGGTTCTCCGGCTCCTCCATCCCTTGGGAGGTGAGAGTGTGACTGCAGAGTCAGTGTCGGCTCCCTTGTCAGGGCCTTGACCTGTGCACCCTCAGGTCCCCTGCCAGGGCCCGCCCCAAGGAAGGCAGAGTGTGTCCTCCATGAAAGGAAGAGTGGTTTTCCATCAGTAGCCTGAGAAGACGTGCCATATTTGAAAGACTCCCTGTCAGAGGTGCCCTTCTGATGCTGGTTTTGTTTGTGACTTCCAATAGTAAAGAGAGATCTTTGTAAACCTCTACATAGAACTCTCCAGTCTGCATTGCCAGAAACCGGGCTGTGTTCCTCAGGCATTGTTAGTCCAATGAGGTAATTACATTCGATAGAGTATCTAGTTCCGCTACTTTAAAGGGTAAAAGTATGGGAGTTGCAAATATATACAGTAGTCTGAGAGGCTCCTCCAAAGTACTTTTTTCAGGAGGCAATAAAATTAACAGTGCTGTGTGGGGACAGGCAGTGGGAGCCAAACAGCAAAATAGCTTGGCGAGGCTGAGTGGCATCGTGCTACTGCTCACGACCCTGGGGCTACGGGAGCACCTGGCCAGCCCGTGGCCTGGGTCTTGTCCAGCCATCCATTCAGCAGCACTTCAAAGCAGCACTGGCTGGAGGGTCTCAGCTCGTATATATGCAGGAGGAGGGGGCTGTTAGGGAGGATTGAGTCTCTGACACAGAACTTTATAAATAGTAGGAGTGTTTCTCCAGCCTGTCTTCATTCTGTTCGCAGCTAAAATTCCCTGGCAGCCTGTAACTAATGAGAACGGAAAGTACTATTTGCAGAGACTGAAATCCAGCAGGCGTGAGTGTTCCCATGGCGCGTCGTTGCTTTGGCTGAACTCTTGGGCCGCCATCTCTTCCATGTTGAGCCATTGTCAGGCTGTGAAAACAGCTCTACTCTGACCAAGACCCTGGATGTGTGTGGAGAAGTGTGTTTTGTCAGTGTGAGAGCCTGACCACATGCTCTCAGAGCTTAGGGTCGTGTGCGTGGGCAGGTGGCTAGCACCCAGAGGTCACAGTTAATGTGTGTTTGGACCTGAATTGTGCAATCTCAAGTGTGTAAATTGGGGCAAAGGACCAACACAACTTGTGGGTGGACTCTGGGGTCAGCTGCTGCCAGTCTGCTAGCTCACAAGCCTGTGCTGTCTCCTCAGTGAGGGGTTACGCTCCCCATCGCACCAGTGAGCACATCAAGACTTGGAGAACTGGGCCAGCTTGTCCATGCTTCCGTCGCTGGTTGGTGGCCCAGTAGGGACCTTGACTCTAGAGTCTGTGTCCTTGAGCACTAAATTATTCTGCCTTTTTTTTTTTTCAATCTGAATTCCTTCGAAGATGTTCCTTGCTCTGACTGAATCAGACATGTGAACCCCTTTGCCTGGCCTTCCACTTTCTCTCTAGGGTCAGGTGCTCATTGCTTCTCAGTGTTACATAAGCTCAGAGCTGCCGATGCTGGTCCTCACACTGTGAGTACCATCGATGCTGTGTCAGAGTCTGGAATGTACACACACATACCCCAGCAACCCTTCTCCCTTCCAAAACAAGACAGAAACACCAGGCACAGTTAGTGGGGAGACTCTGCCGGACTCCCAGGGAGGTGGCGTGGGAGGTCAGCAGGTTGAAAAGGGTAGGCAGCCCTGTCGGGGAATTCCAGTACTGGTGTGCTGGTGTTCTTGTGGTACTGTGGGAGGTCCGAGGAGAGAGGGCTTGTCTGTACCTGGGGGCTGGGATGACCTGGTGAAGGACCCTGACTCACGCTGAAGAAGTGGGTCTATCTTGTGGGAAATCGCCAGTGGTTTCTAACTCAAGAGTTTGGTACTATGACTTGTTTGCAAGTTAACAGGGAGCAGACACAGCCAGGGGTGCAAACAGGATACCTCACTGACAGTGTTTCCAGAGAAACACTGTGTGTGAAAGATGCAGAGTTAGTACTGTGACCCTTGGAGCTCATGGGGAGGACGGGGCAGAGGAAAGGTTGGCCATTGGAGACCAGGTGGTGATGGGTGTGATGGTGCAGGAGAAAGAAGGGGGGCCCAGGTCTTGGGCAGAAAGTTGATGTCAGATACTGTAGGGGGAATGCAGGCTCTGAAACTACAAAAGCCCTGCTTGGCTATGACACTTGGAAGTTGCGGGCTTGCCAGAGAGTTTCACAGTGGGGTGCTCTGGAGGGTTAGGTGGAGAGGAAGTGACTTCCTGAAGGGAATGCTGGTTGGGAATGGGGGTCTTTTAAGTCCTTATTTGTTGTTAAGGTCTGCTGAGGGCTGAGGTGGGTAGCAGTAGATAAGAAGAGCTGGAGGCTGTGAGAGACGATATATCCATGGGAAGGGTCAAGCAGGAAGCAGCCAGGGGGCCTGGCAGTGTTGACCTTGGCAGTAGGAAGCAAGAGCAACATCCCAGGTCCCTAGGGCTCAGCATTTCTAGTTAACATCGAAATTTTGTGTTCCATAGCATTGTTAGGAGTGGAACTTTGCTTTGTCAATGAATGCTTCACTTTGTGTGTGTTTGAGTCACTCAGTCATGTCCAACTCTTTGTGACCTCATGGACTGTAGCCCGCAAGGCTCCTCTGTCCTTGGGGATTCTCCAGGCAAGAATAGTGGAGTGGGTTCCATTCCCTTCTCCAGGGAGTCTTCTCGAGCCAGGGATTGAACCCAGGTCTCCAACATTGTGGGCAGATTCTCTACCATCTGAGCCACCAGGGAATCCCATTAACTAGTACCTTAGTTCACTGGAGTTGTTCTCTTTGCAACATATATTCGTGCCACACCAGCGTGAAGGTCTCCAGGGTTGGTGCACCTCTTCCTGGCCTGGCAGAGGGTGGAGAGGGTGTGAAGGGAGTCAAGATGGTGATTGGGCGAGAAAAGGGCTAGTTCCCCTGCCTTGACTTTCTCTGTTTGAAATTACAGTCGAAGTGGTGGATGAGAGCCAGGCAGTAGGAACCTGAGGTGAGAATGGAGGAGAAAGACTGGTTCCATCTCAGAAACTTGGAGAGCAGAGAGGACAGAAGTGGCTGGATGGGGCCTGGGTCCCCGTGCTGGTTAACTAGCTTTATGCCAGGCCCTGTCTCAGGTCATCAGCCTGCAGTTTGTGATCGATTTTCACTTATTGGAATTTAGTGGATTCAGTTCAGTTCAGTCACTCACTCATGTCTGACCTGCGACCCCATGGACTGCAGCACACCAGGCTTCCCTGTCCATGACTAACTCTTGGAGCTTGCTCAAACTCATGTCCATTGAGTCAGTGATGCCGTCCAACCATCTCATCCTCTGTGGTCCCCTTCTCCTCCTGCCTTCAGTCTTTCCCAGCATCAGGGTCTTTTCCAACACATCAATTCTTCACATCAGGTGGCCAAAGTATTGGAGTTTCAGCTTCAGCATCATTCCTTCCAGTGAATATTCAGGACTGATTTCCTTTATGATTGGTTTGATCTCCATGCAGTCCATGGGATTCTTGAATTTCAGGTGCGAGTTTTTGCCTGCTGAAAAGGCAGTCTAGAGTTTACTGAGTGGAAGCTGGCGCACACACAGAAGGCTGACGTGAGGCTGACCTGCAACAGGACAACTTCAGGTCAGGCCTGAGGCTGCTTCATTGGACAGCCCTCCCCACCCCGATGGCTCCGGGCCTTCACAGCTGAGGAGATGGACTCCCTCTCTCCTTAGAGTTCCAGGGCGTTCTTCTCAGGTGGAAAATGACACTCAGACATTGGTAACTTGAAGCTTTTTGGATGGATTTAAAGGAAACAGTGTGAGAATGTCTTCTTTAAGATTATGATGAATGTATAAGTTCTGTGTATAAGTTGTGTGGTTTACATTTAATGTGTTCAAAGCTTGTCCAGCAGTATAGCAAACCCCGTGTTAGGTGTGGTTTTTCTTCTGGAAGATTGTGATTTCATGTGTGGCCCCATGACAGCTGTGCATTTTGCTGCCCAAGTGTAAGCATGAGATGAGCAGACAGTACCACGCCTGCTCTGTGTGTGTCTGCCGTGTCGTCTGCGTCCTGGTGTTGAGTGTGGAGGGGGGATTCATCCCTCTTATCATCAGGGATGAAGCTTGGTCCTGGTACGGGCTTGGTGGGGAAAGGAAAGGACGGATGAACAGGCTGAGGAAAACGGGTCAGTGAGGTGAGGCGTGCCTCCAGTGTGGTTGGGTCACCCAGTCCCCGACTCTCAGCCCCCAGTTCTGAGTATCTGGGCTCTGCGAGCCCTCCAGGTGCTCGCCCTCCTGCTACTCCCCTCGCCCTTTAGGCTTCCATGCCACCTGCTGGCTGGTGCCCCCAGCACCCTTTCCTCCAACCTCTTCTTGTCCCTGCTGACCCCCCACCAGCTTCCTTTCCCACACTGGGAGCGTCCTGCCATCTGATCAGCTCCACATGGCAGCCTTGAGGGACCTTTTAAAGCAATCAAATGATATCACTCCTGGTTCCAACCCTGTGGTGACCACCCATCACTTTTTGATTAAATCCCATACCTTGGTTTTAAAAGCCCAGGTCTTACCTGGCATGACTGCTTCTTGTCTTTGACAAAACAGTGACAGTGTTTATCGAATTGATGATCCAGGTGAGTAATGATGTTGATGATGGTGACACTTACTCTGGGCCAGGCTCTGCTCTCAGCGCTTTGAATGTCTTGACTCATTTAATTGTCACATTTCTGAGATTGGTACTGATAGGTCCCCATTTTACTGGTGAAGAGCTTGAGGCATCAATCAGCCCAGGGTCACATGGCAAGTCGCTGGCAGAACTGGCTTGGGGCTGGGCGCCTGCCTCCCCTGCTTGCCGGGGTTATAGGCACCCTTCTGCCTATCAAGCCTCTGAGTGACTCCCTTGACCAGAGATGTGGCTCAGTGACCCTTCTGAGCAGCCTGTTCTGTCGTTTAGCTCTGCAGGGGCCACCCAGTCCCGTTTATTAACTGGGCGCACCACTGGCCCTCTGAGCCCCACTCAAGTGGGCCTTGCCCTGGATGCCCCCTCTCGGGCTCTGGCACCCAGAATGGTGTAGGCATAGTGGTGCTCAGTTGGTGCTTCCTGAGCAGCAGGCGTGTGGATGCTGCAGTCACAGGGGTTTGGCTTTGGCGCTGCTGGTGGCCAGGCCTGGCTGGAGCGGAATGTGGGGGCCTGAGGGGAGGGTGGCACAGGGAGGCCAGTGCCGGGCAGATACCAGGCAGTGGGGCTGGGGGTCAGGCACGGAGTGCCGAGAACTTGGCTGTTTGATGTGGGTGACCCTTTTAGTCGGGACAGGGCAGGTTGATGCTGATGCTGTGGGGCTTGTTTCCCAGCAGATTGCTTGCTTAGCTCTTCTGCTGGAATTCCTCCCAGGAGCTGGTGCATGCAGGAAAACAAAGGACCATCTTTCTGAGTCTAGATGGGAGTAATTCAGGCTAAAACCCCTTAGGTACATTGTCGCCAAGCTGTGGTTCAAGTTAGGAAGCCAGCTCATCAGTGCCTCCATGGACTAACTGTTGTGCAGACACACCTCGCTATTTGTGGATCCCTGGCATTGTCGCCCCCCAAAACAGCAGGAGCAGTAAATAACCACTCTCCAGATAAAGCAAACGGGAAAACACTGCCAGAATTTGCTCTATCAAGTGCCATGAACAATGGCAGTCGGCAGGGAAATTATGCAGAGGGAAAAAGCCCTTTTATTTCCTTTTCAAAATCGGTGGTACTGGAGAAGTTCGGGAGATAGGGAGGAAAAGGAGGGGGGAAAAGAGTAAATACAGTAATCTTGTATTGGAGATGATGCCAAGCCTCATTGCCTGGGCTTTGGTTCAGCATCACGGGCAGGAAATGTTAGCGAATGTCTATTATTAACAACCCTGCATCGTAGAGAGCTGCTGCACACGGAGTACTGGGTGCGGTCTTGTGAATGTTGTTTGATATAAGTCTTTCAGCAGCCATGTGAGTAAGCAGGTGAGGAAGTCCAGGCTTTAAAGG
>SJXQ01001751.1:398394-410365 GCA_006408695.1 Aepyceros melampus | reverse complement strand
TCCTTGTGGCCTCATGGCACGATCCCTGGAGACTGTCTCTTATACACATCTCATTCCCTTTCTGTCCAGAAAGGAACAGATGCCGCCTTGCGTGTTGTCATCACGTTTCCTCAGTCCCTTTTAGCCTGGGACAGTTTCTCCGTCTTTTTGGTTTTTGTGACTGTCAAACTTTTGAAGACATCAGGTGTGTTGTAGACACTCAGTGTGGGTTGGTCTAATGACGGCAGAGCCTGGTGGGCTGCCGCCTATGGGGTTGCACAGAGTTGGACACGACTGAGGTGACTTAGCAGCAGCAGCAGTCTTCTCTCACGGTCCAGCTGGGATATGGATTTGGGGATGAAGACCGCAGAGGTGATGTGTTCCTCCCCTCACATCCTATGAGTGTCTGTCATACGAACATGACTTAAGGCTGTGATGTTGGCTTGATCGCCTGGTTGAGGATAAGTCTGTAGGCGTCCTTACCCAATGTCACTGCCGTTCCCTTTCTGTTTTCTGGTCACTGAGTCCATCTCCACTTCCTAGAAGGGTAGAGGAGTTGCTGAGAATTTGTTAAATTCTCAACATAGATTAAAAGCACATTATTAATTGATGAATATTTGGGGGGAGATACTGTGAGGTTGTGCAAATATCCCATTTCCCCTTAAAAATCTCACGCACTATTTTTAGCATCATCAGTGAACCTTGCTTACAGCAATTACCACTGTGGTATTAACACTGATTTTATTTTTCCCTCATTCCTTCTGTTTATTAATTAGTTGTTTGTCTATTCAGTCACTCATTTGTATCGTTTGAGAGTGACTCACGGTTATCACTTTACTCTCTGCCTTATAGTCCAGCACTGTGTTGCATATTTAGCCACTCACATCAGTTCCAGCTCTGCCCCATCGGGAGCTCTCTGGTTGGCTTCTTTGTCCTCATGACGTTCTGCATCCTCTGGTTTTTTGAGCACTTCTTTACTTTCTGGCATTGCCTGGTTCCAGGCTCATCTCATCGTATTTTCTCTTCCACTTGTTCTCCAAGGACCTGATTGGTTTCCTTACAGGCAATATTTAGAAACCATACATGGCAGTGAATGAGCTCACTGCTTCTGGGAGCCCCTGCCGCTGGGCCCCCCTACTACTGTCCTGTCAGTATATGTGCTTTTTATCTTTTTTTCTGGAAATACATTGCAATCTTTGTACCTTTCTCTGAGAGTGAGAACAGGGGTCCTATCATCCATAACCTGCGATGGAATAAGCCAATCCTTCTAGTAGGTGAATTCTGTGTCCCAGCTTGGATGCGTTCTGGAGGAGGTGTTCCTGCTTTTGGATTGACTGGTTGACTGTGAGCCCCCAGGTGCTTCTCTGTCTGTCTTGTGTTGATGGATGTATCCACCCCCAACACAAACACCACTCAATCATCAGCCTTTGTCTTTAAACTGCTTGCAGTTGTGCAGCCTCATACACTGGACACTGCTTGACCCTGCTATCATGCTCACCCCCACTGGATGTCAGATGGATCTCTGATGCGATGTCCCACCTACTCTGTGACCCCCTTTCTGCCCAGGGCCCTCCTCTGGCCCCGTGGCCCTTGCCTGACTGCATGGCCTCTCCTGGCCAGGGTGCAGCTCCTTTCCTGTGTGTGATGGGTTCTCTTGGGCAGCAGCATGCAGGCTCTCTTGGCTGCGCCCTCAGATGCCCAGTGCAGATGTGGGGGCAGCACCGCGGAGCCGTGCTGGCTCTTTCTCTGCAGTACAGCTTCCCGTTTTCTGTTCCCTGTTGTGTTCTGTTCCACACGTAGATTTATGACCCATGCGCTGAGAAGTGCTGTTGTAGGGTGTGCACTCTCCAGGGCTGCAGGGAAGGTATATTCCTCTCACCCTGCTCTCATTATCTCAGTGGTTTATTTATTTATCTTTGGTCAGTCGACGGATGAGTTCATCGTTTTGCTCACGGATGCGGTCACTCGCAGGCCATTTCGTTCGGTATTCAGTGGCAGTTCAGGTTCCTCCTCTCTGAGTGTCTTCTTGATAGCCCTTGCTGACTTTCCTATTTTTGTTACTGATTGTAGAAATCCTTTATATATTTCAGTTCTTTGTTGGTTATGTGTCATAGATCTTCCTCCTCACTCTGGCCTACCTTTTAATTGTTGGTGTTTTGTAAAAGTTTTATTCATTTATTTATTTTTGGTTGCTGCGAGAAGACTTCCTCTGGTTGTGGCGAGTGGGGGCTGCTCTTCGTTGCGGTGCTCGGGCTTCTCATTGTGGCGGCTTCTCTCGTTGCAGAGCACAGGCTCTGGAGTGTGGGCTCAGTGGTTGTGGTGCATGGGCTTAGTTACCCCAAGGCATGTGGGATCTTTCTGGACTAGGGATTGAACCTGTGTCCCCTGCATTGGCCAGTGGATTCTCAACCGCTGAACCACCAGAAAAGTCCTTAACTTGGTGTGTTTTGGGGGCCTTCCCATCCAGAAGTACCACATTTAATTTAGATGTAAATTTTCTTTGCATCTAATGTGTTTTCTTGTTAGTACTTTCCTACTTGGATGTGGTAAAAAGATTTCCTACAAAATGTTTAAAGTGTAAGTGTGTTTTTCACGTCTAGGTTTAGTTTTGTGCGCTGGCGCCCTTGGTCAGACAGCCATTCTTCCTCACCCATGTGCCACCCAAGTCCACGAGGGAGGCACTGGTTCAGGGCTGGGTGGCCTTCCTGCTTGCCGTTTGCTCCCTGAGTGCCAGGGCCACAGTCGGCATCTGCAGGGGCTATGTCCGTCCCCCTCTCCCTGCCCCTGCCCCGGTTTGTCTTCTTCAGAATCATGTTGGTGATTCTTGATATCCCTTTTGGTCTCTATTTTAATTCCCCTACCTCTGTTTTTTCCAAGCCTCATCTTCATCCGTTTGAGGTCTGGACTAGAGAGGTGGAGGCCTGAAGCCTGAGTGTGCCCACCTCACTTGGTGGGTGGGATTGTCTAGTCAGGGGGACAGTCAGGAAGGTGTTGAGAGAAGAGGACAGCAGACTGCTTCCAGAATGAAAGACCACTTGATCTCTTGCTCGGGACGGGGGCAGGGATGGGTGTTGGGAGGGCTTATGGAGCGAAACACCACATAAAATCCCACAGAACACGTGTGTTGCCAGGTGCACTGCGTGCAAGCACTTCCACGTGGTGGTCACCTGAGACTCCTGGGAGGTGACAGGATGAAGGGCCTGCAGCCCAGAGTGGGTGTGAGTGGTCTGGCTCATCATCCTAAACCCCTGGCCCGTCTGCTGTCCACGCTGACCCTTCCTAAGTTGGAGCCACTGGGAGTGGGGGGAAGCCCCATCTGGTCACGTGTCCCGGTGATTGGACTCCTTTCGTTTCAGATGCTTTCTTATTGATTAAAATCATTGCCTTTTAAAAGTTTTCTTTAAACACGGCTTTTCAAAAATGACAAAAACAAAAAGCTCAAATGAAGCAAACCTCATTAAAAACTAATCCCCAAATTCCAAAATTGCATAAACTAATTTAAAGGGCCAGCTGGTAAATATTTCAGGCTTTGCAGGTCATGCATTCTGGAGCCCAAAGCAGCCAGAGATGCTTTGTAAATGGATTACTGTAGCTCGTTAAAGTGAAACTTTATTTACCAAACAGGTGCTGGGCTGTCATTTATCAACCCCTGACCTGTTGTATCTCAGACAGTATCTTAGTAAGACACTTTGAGAATAGAACAAGATAAAATTTACGTTAGCCTTCTCAGCACCAATGATGGGACGTTTCCGACACGTGGCTGTGTTGCTGGTTGCATCCCTGATGATATGCAGCTCCTGAAAGTTTGGGTGTTGTTTTCCTCTGGTCCCATTACACACATACTTTATTTTATCTCACTTTGCTTTATTGTGTTTCACAGATACTGTGTTGCATACCAGTTGAAGGTCTGTGGCAATCCTGTGTCAAGCAGGTCTCTCAGCCCCATTTTCCCAGCAGCATTTGCTCACTTCTTGTTTCTGTGTCACGATTTGTTAATTCTCCTAATATTTCAAAGCTTTTCATTACTATTATGTATGTCATAAATATAAATCTTTAATGGATAAGGAGTTGCTTCTTATGGATGTGCAAAGAAAGTGATTTCTTGAAATGAATCTACTGGTGATGCTGTGCAGATTATTGGTGGAATGACAGCAGAGCATTGAAATATTACATAAACTTGGCAGTAGGACTTGAGAGGATTGACTCCAGTTTTGAAAGAAGATCTGTGGTAAAATGCTGTTGAACAGCATTGTCTGCCTGAGAAATCCTTTTTTTTTTTTAACTTTAAATTTATTTATTTTAATTGGAGGCTAATTACTTTACAATATTGTATTGGTTTTGCCATACATCAACATGAATCCACCACGGGTATACACATGTTCCCCATCCTTAACCCTCCTCCTACCTCCCTCCCCGTATCATCCCTCTGGGTCATCCTAGTACACCAGCCCCAAGCATCCTGTATCCTGCATCGAACCTGGAGAGAAATCCTTCATGAAAGGAGGAGTCAACCCATGTGGCAGACTTCATTGTTGTCTCCTTTCTGGAAATTGCCACAGCCACCCCATCCTTCAGCAGCTATCACGTTGATCAGTCCATAGACACCACATCAAGGCAAGACCCTCCACCAGCAAAAAGATTGACTCACTAAAAGCTCAGATGATGGTCAACAGTATTCAGCAGTAAAGTAATTTTAATTAAAGTATGTACATTGTCTTTTTAGGCATCATGCTGTTGTACACTTAACACAGAATAGTTGTATGGTATAGTATAAACTACACGTAACTTCTGCACGCACTAGGAAACCAGAAGATTCTTGTGACTCACTTTATTGGGGTGTGTGGTGGTCTGGGACAGAACCCATCATATCTCTGAGATACATTTGTATCCCTCAGTTGGGAAGTCTGTTGGAACTTGAAATGGTAAAACTGGTCATAAGTGTCCTGATTTTGGATGACTAGGAATAGAAAATTGATTTAAAAGACTAAGACTTCAGCGTATTTATGGAGTAAATTATCTTTTTGTTTTAAAATGTATATTTCACATTTATACACTTGTAAAAAAAATTGGGATGTCTCTTTCCCTTGTTAAAGTAATTAACATGATTTAAGAAAATGTCTCACTATAACCACTTATATCTTTTGTTAATTAGAAGAGTTTGTAGTAAATATTGATTATGTTTTTGTTGGCTGACCATCTGATACGGATTGTCAAAGACATTCCCTGAATTTGCATTAACACCTGTCAAATGATTCATTGGCATATCATGAGACTCCAAGCACCTTGCCTCATTTATTTTAGGTAAATATAGAATCAGCTCGTATTTTTAACCATACTGCAAAATTAATCTTAAAACATTAAATGCACATTTTCAAAATATACTTGTTGTAAGAATTTTTTTTATTAAACTGAGGCTTCTTTAAGGTGGTGAGTGGGCGCTAAGGACCAGAAGGTATCCCAGAGGAGCTGGGCTGGTGCATGCAGTTACTGCAGGCGAGTCCTGTTCCCGGCTGGCCCCTGTGTTCCTCAGCTGGACTTTCTAGTTAGACAAGCTCCAGCTTGGACGGTAAAGCGTCTGCCTACAATGCGGGAGAGCCGGGTTCAATCCCTGAGTTGGGAAAATGGCAACTCACTCCAGTATTCATGTCTGGAAAATCCCATGGACCGAGGAGCCTGGTGGGCTACAGTCCATGGGGTTGCAGAGTCAGACACGACTGAGCGACTTCTCTTCTCTTCCTGGTCTAAGTGGTCAAGAGAAGAAAAGACTACACAAGGAAGCCAGGTTGAATGCAAAGGGCATGATAACTCCAAAAACTAGAGATTAAAATGTTAAGAGTATTCCTGTTAGAAAATAGATGCAATACCCTTCAGACTTCAGGGAGGGAAGGAGCTATGAGATTGTTTGATGATAGTGCTGGTGCTTGAGTTAATCAAACATCTGGAAGGAAGTAGGAAGACAACTTATCAGCCAGGAGAAGGCATTCGTATACTCGGAAACCAACAAAGAATTTTATCAAAAATTTATGGAGAACTTCTTCAAACCAGGGAAAGCACAAGCGAAAGCCATGGCAGGAATTTTGCAGAAATGAGTCGCATATGGCCATTTAACATTATATGCAGGGAAATGTGAATCAAGACCGATTGGAAACACTATTTTTGTATGCATTTACTTGGAAAAGTGTTCCAGTGTTGAGCAGGACCCTGTGCACACAGCTGTTGAGTGAGAGTTGGGGCAGCCCTTGGAAATGAGTTTCCCACTATCTCTTAAGGGTGAGATGCTTCCTTTTATACCCTTGACCCAGCAGATCTACTCCTGGGTGAATAGCCAAGACAGATCCTTCAGGTTTGGTGATACGAAAAGGAGAGGATAGCATAATGGATGTCCATGAGATTCCCCCACTTTCTCATTAACAATATTTTGGAATTCATGTTTCCTTTCTCTCCCTAATCCTTTTTTTTTTTTTGATGTGGCAGAGCCCAGAAATCACAAACTTTCTTTCACCCATGTGTACTTCAGTAAAAAAGAAAAGTGGACTAAATGAATATCACAGCTTAACAAATTTATGATTCCCTATAATCATCTAATGTCCAGACGGTGTTCACTTTTTCCTCATTGTCTCAAAATGTCTTTCTATAGTTGGTTTTTTCAAAATATCTGTCCAACAAGTCCAAACATTACATTTGGTTGCTGTATCTTCTAAGTCTCAATTTAGAATAATTCTTCTTCTATTTTTTTTTTCATTTTATGATGCCCTTTGTAACCATTTGTTTGTAAAGAAACTTAGAATTTTGTCTATTGTAATTTCCCAGATGCTGGCCTTGGCAGGTTTTATGTTGGTGGTTTTGATGGATACGTTTTCTGCTGCTTCTGCTGTCTGTAGTCTGGTGGTTAGACCTGTGGTGGGGAGCAGATTTAAGGCTCAGCATTAGGGCAGGATTACTGCAGAGGTGAGGTTCTCTTAGGAGGTGCCTGATATCTTGCTGTTGTGGACACAGCGAGATTTACCAGTCCTTCTGTGAGCAGACTCCCATCCACCTGTCACCTAGAGCTCAGCGTCCGTCAAGGAATGCTGCCCAGACTCAACGTTTCCATTGTAGGTTACACATCTCATTCTGTTATACCTTTGTTTATTATTTTTGGCTCCACAGGCTTTTCTCGAGTGGCAGCGAGTGGAGCTACTCTCTAGTTATGGGGCGCAGGCTTCTCAGTGTGGTGGCTTCTCTCCTGTGGGGCACAAGCTCCAGGTGTGGGATATGGTAGGATCAGTGAGGAGAGCAGGAAATCAACGCGAGATGGAGCTGCTCTGCAAAGGGAGAGGATGAACTACTGTCTACTAATGTACATATACACGTACCGTCTCCACCATGTACACCCCTCCCCACAGGCTTGTATGCACGCACAGAATGAACATGCTCACACCACCTGTTCACATCATACACGCACACAAGGGAAGACATGCACATGAAAGTGCTCACACACTGTGTACTCCACACACGTACATACCACACACATGCTCACAGGACATACTCATTCACATGTACACACGCACACCACATTCCTCACGCACAAGCCCTGGCCTCTTCCCCGGGTACATGGACAGTGGCATCTGCAGGTGGGTAGGGAGCTGTCACACCTGTGTACCACTGAACACCCAGGAGAGGTGGCCTTTGCCTTAGAGCATGAGGGACAGATGTGAGTGAGTGGAGGCAGGATGTTCCAGGGTGGAAGCAGCTCTTTTCTGGCTCCAGGAACTTGGTGAGTGCTGGCCAGCACCTGTCTCCATATAGTGGGGGAACCTGGAAAGGGGCTTAAGAGTGCCCCCTGCTGAATTATAACCTGTTCCCTATATGGGCTCCAGCCTCCTGCACAGGAGCCTTTATCTGGGGGCTGTGACCCTTTTTACCCACCGCTTCTCCCACTCACCACTGGCTGTTCTAATTCCCACGCTGCCACCCCCGCAGTGTAGGGGCTTGAAGGGAGGGAGGTGGGAGGCGGCCTGAGTTCCTTTCCCACCTGTGTAGGTGATGCTGGCTGTGGGCACTGCCCAGCAGAGCCTCTCTCTTGGAGAGGGCTCTTTCTTTGACAGTCACAACCCTGTTATCCTGGCTGATCCGGCTCATCAGGCGTGGGTGCTGCAGTGAGGCCTGCTCCCTGTCTGCACCCTGGCTGCTGACGCATGCTCCTCCTCCCACCCTTCCCACTCCCCCCGCCCCCTTCCCCTCCCATGCAGGGGTGTGGCTGTAGGCTGGTCTGGGAGGACAGGGTGAGGGCGGGGGCCCAGAGCACCTGCATGTGACAGGAGACTTATTTTTTGCACACTGTCGGTGGGAAATAATCAACTTTTATTTAAAGAGAATGTGGATTTAGATTGTTAAAATCACCCAGCAGCTTGCTGATGTGTGCTGGGGAGAAGCTGCAGGTCCATATGGGGTTGTGGGGGGCAGGGAGGGGTGCATGCCTGCTGAGCTGCCCACCCTGTGATGCTCCCTGGCCAAGCGCCCTCCACAGACACCAGCTCCACAGTGCTTGCCTCTGCCACGTGGCTGTCTTCTCCCTGAGGTTCTTCATGCTGTCCCTCTGTGCATGTGTCTTTGTGTCCAGAGCTCTCTCCCTTTAAGGACACGGTTGCATTGGGTCAGGACCTACCCTAATGGCCTCATTCTAACTGGATTACATCTGTATAGACTGTGTCTCTGCGTGAGGTGCCAAGGGTTAGGACTTTAACACATTCATTATGGGGGACACAGTTCAGCCCGCAGCAGCCACCAGTTTACCAGCCCAGAGAGCCTAGGCTGTGGCAGAGGCCCAGCCTCAGATTTAAGGTGTGGAAGGCATACCCACAGGAGGGAAACATGTTTTTGGCTTACAGCGTTTACCTGAAAAGTTCGTCTCATTAACCACCACTTGCAGCCCCTCCAGAGGTGAGAGGCTGATGGGGTACAGCCCTTGATCCTCTTGTGTCTTTTCCTCTGCAGACGTGGGTGTGCACGCTGAGTGTGGCAGCCCACCCATCAGCCTCTCCCTCCAGGTGCATCAGCTGGGCTCCGCACGCACAGGAGAAGGGGGCTGCATGCACCTGTTGTTGGGATGGGCGTGCTCATAGGTGGTGTCTCCTCCTTGACTAGGATTCTGTCTTTTAATTTAGATCAAAAACTTACTATGATGGACGCTCAACTTATTTTTATGTGGTGTTTTTACTATTATTAACACTTAAATTTTGTGACAGTTGTTTTATTGTGTTTTATTTTGACATCAGCTTCTGGCCATGTCTGTTTGCATCTTTGCTGGGTTGGTAATGCATGTACCAGAAGATTCAGCTGACGGGGTTTCTTTCCTAGGCTGTCTCGTAAGCACAGTGCTCACATCTGAAGAAAGCCTGCAGTTCAGTGCAGTGCCTTGGCTTTTATTTACCAGGGGAAGATGGAGGCTGGGGTTGGATTAGAATTGAAGTTGAGCAGCTACAGGGTAAAGTTGTTTTTTGGTATCCCCCACCTTTTTTGTTTAAAAAAGATATGGCCTGCCAGGCAGTTTATGGGAAACGAGGCACCCACAAGCCCCAGGATGTTATTAATGAGGCTCTTTGGCTTGTGGACTGGTCTGGTTTCTGAGCTTTGTGAAGACCAGGAGGGCCAGGCTATGCCATGGACTGCATTGACAGATATTTTTCCTAACCTTGAGAGTGCTACACAGGGTCTCCTCCTTGGCTTTTCCCTTTGTTCCTGTGACTTCCCAGGAGGCCCAAGTTGGGTGGTCAGAAAGGAAATCAGCCACAGGGAAGGGGAGTTTTAGATGCAAAACCAAGCGAGGTCAGGCGAACGCTCCCGGGACCGGGAGGCGTATGTCCCTAGGGCCCTGTGGGGTCCCTGCCCTGCTTGTGGGCCCAGGCTGTCATCTTACTTCTTGTTCTTTCTCAGGAGACAGGAGCAGTTCCAGAGAAACCCCGACAGCTACAACGGCGCTGTGCGTGAGAACTACACCTGGTCCCAGGACTACACCGACCTGGAGCTCAAAGTGCCGGTGCCCACGCACGTGGTGAAGGGCAAGCAGGTAACCGCCAGGTTCTTCCAGCTCCATCTGCTGCTTTCCTGAAGCAAAGGCTTCAGGCTATGGGCTGCATTGGAGCTGCTTAGCCACCAGCACAAGACTGCTTCCTCCCTCAGTCACCAGCATGCCAGTCTCCACCCTCTTTAACCACGTTAAGTATGAGACCCAACTTAGTCTCCTGTGTGAATAGCACCTGAGCTTTTTTTTTCTTTTTAATTATAGTATCTCATATCATTTATTGTCTTCAGTCTCTGCAAAAGCACTACAGAGTAGGCAAGGCAGTTGTTGTTACACCCATTTCACACTGGAGAAGGTGGAGTCCTGAGAGGCAAAGCAGAGCACCACAGGTTCTATCGTGATAAGTGGACAGTCCTGTGCCCTGTGGAGCTGTAACATTTATAGCTTGAGTGGATTTCTCCATCTTAATAAGCTTGAGTGAGTGGAAATGTAATCTTTTAGTGAGAGAGAGATGTTTACTTGGGGACCTCGCTGAGAATAACATTATTATAGCTCGTTGTAAGTAGGCAGGCTTCACATTAAAGAAGAAAACTCTCATGTGAAATGGGACATTTTTGTTACTATAATCCACAATGTAAAAAATTCTTGTATATGCTAGAAACTGTTTTCTTATTTCATTCGTCATGAGAAACTGCAACCTGCAAAGTAAGTGGTATCTTTCATGTTTTATAGATGAGAAATTGAGGCCGAGAGAAGTTACTCAGTTATCCAAGTTGACATGGAAAAGTCACCATGTGTCTCCTTCACTGTTGCTATGCCAGGAACAGTGAGCACTGTCTGAATGTTTTAGAAGGAGTGAGTGACTGAATGGGTGCCCTGGTACAGCCATGGTTTGATTCAGGTGTGTCTGCTTATAAAGCTCATACTGTTTTCCCTGTGTCCCACTCCTCACTTTATAAACAGAAACAACTGCAGCCTTCTTTAAAAGGGATGGTCCCAGAGCATGGGAAACAGAAGCTGAGTTTTATGTACGTTTCAGAGAAACGACCACTGTGTAAAGTGGATCCTGCTGGATACATGTCAGATCCAGGCTCTAGGCAGTGAGCAAGCCCTTCCAGACCTTCCCCTTAGCCCTCTTCCATCCTGAGGTCCCTCCTGGTCCCTTTGTGATTACCCAGGCTCTACCTAAAATAAACCTGCCCTCTACAGCAGTCTGGGTGGGTCTGGGGAAGCCTCCAGAAGACTGCAACTTCGTACCAGTGTCAGATAAATGCAGTTCATCCTGCAGCTGGAACACAGGAGCAGGACTGGAGCCCCTGGGTCTTCACAGCTCCTTGTGGGTGTGTGTCAGGGCGCCGTGGGGATGGTGTCAGCTGCAGCAGCACTGTCTACCCATCTCTCCCTTTCTCTCCTCCCCCCCGCCCCCCTAGTCCAGGAGATCTCACTAGGGCTCAGCGACCTGCTGACCTGATGGACTTTAGGATCCAGGTCATACTGGGTACCTAGGGGTCATCCCCACAGAATCCTACTTTTGGTGACTGTGTCCCCTCTTACACAGTAGGTCAGAGCCGGTGCAGGCTGACTTTCCTGTCAGGGTGAATTGCCCAGCATGCTTTAGAATTTTAGTCGGTCAGGTGTTGATTTTCATTTTGTTTTTTTGGTAGGATTACCTTGTATGTAGGCAAATAAATTATGAAAAGTGTTGGTTACACACTTAATTACGTGGCTAAAAATGTTAGAGCTTCCTGGTCTAGCGTGTCTTCTAACTTCTCCATGAACTTCGGGAACTTTCTCTGGAAGGACTTTTGTTAGGCCCAACCTAAAACTAGTTATTTTGGGGAATTCCCTGGCAGTCCAGTGGTTAGGACTCTCATGTTTTTACTGCTGGCGACTCAGGTTTGATCCCTGATTGGGGAATTGAGATTCTGCAAGCTGCACAGCATGGCCTCCCCCACAAAGGCAAACCCCTCCCCCCCCACAAAACCCCAA
>SJXQ01001751.1:379245-390935 GCA_006408695.1 Aepyceros melampus | reverse complement strand
GGGCCGGGGGGGGGGGGTGGAAGTCCTTGTAGTTCTGTTTTCTTTCCTGGACTGTTTACTGATCTGAATGTACTTGGGATGCTGCTTGCTGGGATCCACGCATGAAGCAAAGCCCCTAGTCCAGCAGTTCCAGTGCAGGTGTGAAGACAGACGTATGGGAGCAGAGATCCAGCAGGATATGGGGAACAGAGACAAAATGTAAAACCAGGGGACCTGGCCTCATCCTCCTGGCTGAGATATAGCCATAGCCAGCACAGCAGCTCCTGGAGGGAAGAGAAGCTGGCTGCTCTGGTCCCCAGATGTCCTCTGGGGTGGGACTGCTGCAGACCCCAGACAGCAAGGTGGGCATGGGGAGAGTAGCCCCCTGCTACACTGGCCCTGCTTGCCTTCCGTCCAGGGAGTTGGTCTCCCCTAACTGGAGAAGAGATTCTGCTCCCACAAAGCACCCCAGTACTGTTAGGCATATCGAAACTGTAAGTGCATTCTCTTGAAGGACATGCCGACAAGTCTCCTTAATGTGTGAATTGGTTGGTATTATTTTCTTGTTCTGTTCTCCTGCCGTGTGCGGCCAGGCGCCGTGGAAACCACTGTTCCCTCCTGTCTTGGAGCACAAGGTGATTCTCTTTCTCTCTGTTCCAGGTCTCGGTGACCCTCAGCAGCAGCTCCATCCGGGTGGCTGTGCTGGAGGAAAATGGGGAGCGTGTCCTCATGGAAGGGAAGTTCACCCACAAGATCAACACTGAGAGCTCCCTCTGGAGCCTCGAACCTGGAAAGTGCGTCTTGGTGAGTGTGGGTGTGAGGCAGTGAGCCTGTTGATTGCTGCAGCGGGGGAGTTGCCCCATTGCTCAGAATGCACCTTTGTGGGTCTCTGCTGACTCACTGCTGCGTCTGCAGCCTTGGCCCCTGGGGTCCCAGTGCTTGGCTCCTTGAGGTGGAGCCCCTGTCAGTGAGAAACTCAGGGGCCCTCGAGTGCAGTCTGTCTTCCTGCCCACACACAGACCACTCACAGCGACCACAGAGGAGGTCCTGGCGGGGCACCATCCCCAGAGTGTGGCTATGCTCACACTGGATGTGTCTCTTCAGTCTCAGAGACCTTTCTCTCCAGGGATTCAGTTATACTAAAAGGCAAAAGCAAATAAGTTAAAAATTAAAAGGCAGATCATTTACATGAATGCCAGTCTGGAGGAGGCAGAGTTAATAAACTCAGATGGCCTTATTTGATAAAGGGGGTCTCAATTGGCTAAGCTAAGCAAGGGTGTGGGATCCAAACTAAGGGGAATGTGTTCCAGTTACTACATTCTTCCTTCATAAGAGCCTTGCACCTCTTCAGTGGGCAGCATGCAGGGAAGCTTCCTCCAGCAAAGGGAGACTGTATATTTGGGTTCATTCTTTCCCTTCCTCCTGGGGTGCTTAACCTGGGGTGTGGTGAAAGGGGTAAAGATGAAAAGAAAAATATTAAGTCTTTGGACAAAGAAAAGCCTCAGAATTTTATATAGAAATGTTCTTTATGTACAGTTTCGTTGAGATCTACTTGTCTCTGGAAAATAGATGCCCCTGGGCCTGCCTGTTTGGTCCTAATTGCCAAGGCCCATCGCGTTCTCTTTGGCTTCTCTCAGCTCGCAGACACCCATGCCGGATGGAACAAAGAGGAACCCCCAGTGCTGGGTCGGCTGGAGGTCTCGGCGTGCTTGGGACCTATGGGCACACGCGGCCCCTGTGTGGCAGGGACACCGGTGGCAGAGTGCTGGCCAGTTCTGCCAGAGTCTTGTTTAGACCTTGCTTTGTTGCATAGGCCCCGTCCTCACCACGAGTGTGTGACAGTTGTGATGATTTCCCCCCATTGCCCGGGGGCTTAGTCCCTCATCTCTTTACCCCTGTGCCTCCCCACTTGTAGTACCGTTCCCCAAACTATGGCCTATGTTCTTATCACCAGTTCCTCCATTTGCAGAATGCCTTCATGGTCATGGTCTCATCTGGACTTCGCATGGTTGCAGGAGGTAGAAAGCCAGGGTTTCATTATCCCCCTGCCTACCGAGGTCATGCTAGCGGCCAGTGGGAGCCAGCGGCTGGCAGGCTACCCTCTCTGCAGGTGCTGCTGTGATGGCTCAAGTGGTCCCGGAAATGTGGACTCGTGATCTTGGTGCCCTGTTGTCCACGGGCACCAGGCCTGACATCATCTATGTGGGGTTGATGGACCGTCCAGAGCAGTCCCAGCAGGCAGCTGCTGTGCTGGTCTCCCTCTGAGGGGAGGGAGACCTGGCCAGCACTTCTGCTATCTTCAGCCCTGTAAACCCGAGCCTGTGTCTGGAACGGAAAGACTGACCTCGTTGCTGGACCCTGAAGGTTCACAGCCTCTGTTTACAGCCCACTTGGTCTGTCAGGGTTGTAATCAGGATACCGAGGATTCCTTTTACTTGACATTTCTTCAGTGAAAATGAGGTTGTTACCAGGTAGCTCACTCTTTAGGGTGTTTGTCTCAAGAGGTGAGACTGACTTCTTCACACCTGTTCCAGAGCCATGTCATCTTGTGTGTTTTGTACGACTTACATGTGAACACAGATGTGGCTTGTGGCCAGGGCATTAACTCCTTGTAATTCAGGCCTCCATCTATTGCATACAGGCACTCTGGCCTGGCCCTCTGAGGTGCCTGGCAATGCTGTTTCATCTCTGCAAGCCTGTTTTACAAACTAGGATGCTGACACTCAGAGAGGGTGAAGGGCTTGCTCAGGGTGGAGCCAAACCCCAGACCCGGAGGCCTCCTGTTCCCTCCTTCTCCGACTGTCAACTGAAAGGTACCCTGGAGGGGCAGGCAGTGGGGAGAGCTGGTAGCAGTGTGGTGGTGTTTGTGAGAGGCTGCACTGGGCCAGCAGGGAGACTGGGGTGTTGCCGTCTCTGCCAATCTTGCTGAGGTCATGTGCCCAGGCCCCGTGGTCAGCCCAGGTCCTCTTCTGGTCCAGGAGGAGGCTTGTGCCCTGGCCACCTTTTAGTTTTCCAGTTTGCTTTTGCCAGGCACATGCTTCTCAAGGAGTTATAAAGGAGCAGCCCTGGCTGTGGACCGAGGGACGCCCGTCGCTGCCCGTAAGCATGGCTTAGTTCTGCTCCTGCTCACCGCACGGGGTCCATGGAGAAACCTCTGGGGATTGCAGGTGCTGTGCTGATTCTTCCCTGGTTCTTTTGAGTGGCTTTCGTCATCTGTGGATGGTGTCACATTTCTAATGCTGCTTCACCACTTGCAGAAGGGAAAGGAGACTTGTTTAGAGCATCATACCGTCCTCTGGAGCTTTCTTGACAGCACAGCCCCCTGCTCATCTGGCGTGCACTTTCTCCTGAGATGCTGGGCTCTGCCTATCTCCGCCTTCCTCCTGCCCATTGGTACACAGCCAATGCCTGTGTGTTGTGGAGACACTGTTACTCATGGAGCTGGAGGTTTGGTGTGTTTTCAGTGTAGTTATTTATTTTATTGATGACGCCAAGTGCCATGTGTTTGAGATTATACTGTAGTGCAGTGAGCATGCTGCTTGGACATGTGAAGACCCTGGTGCATCTGCTGTGAAGAGCCAGTGCCACTCCCTCGAGCCTCTGGAGGAGCCAGCGCAGCTGCCACGGTCACCAGGCCTGCTCTCTGCCTCAGTCCCACTAGCCACCTGAGCCTACAGTACCTCTGTTCCTTGGTCTTAGAATGAGGCTCAGAGCCTTGTGTGCTTATCACTAAGTGCCAGACCCTGTGCTAGGCACTGGGGCAATTGAGGGAAATCATCAAGGGCCCACCTCCTAAAGTCTGAGTGGACTGGAAAGGGCCCCAGAGGTCCTCGCCAAACCCCAGAACCTGCAGAGAGGGCCTTTTTGGAGGAACGGTTTTTGCAGATGACAAGATGATCCTGAATTATCCAGGTGGGTCCTAAATCCAGTGACAAGTGTCCTTAGAGGAAGAAAAGACACAGACACACAGGGTGACGTGACAGCCAGGCAAGATTCCCTAGAAGCTCCAGAGGGAATGCAGGCCTGCAGCACCTCGATGGCGGCCTTCCAGCCTCCAGACAGAGAGGATAGATGTTGCAAGCCCACCATATGTGGGCTTTGTTACGGCTGCCCTGGGACACTCGCACAGGCTGTATCACAAGGCATGGTTTCTGTGGGGGCCACTTGGGACAAGAGGGGTCCCCCCAGGGATGCCTGTCACCTCGCAGAGCCCATGGCCTGAGTCCTCACCTCCCAGGCAGGCTGATGCAGACATGCCCCTTGATTCCCAGCCACCACTCTCTCCTCGCCTGAGCCGGGATCCGCATCAGACACGCCCGAGCAGCCTTTCAGAGCAGGCAGGGGTGGCAGCTAAAACTGGATGACAGTTCTTGCCTCCCTCCCTCCCACACTTGAGAATGTTAAACGAGGCTGCTTGATTCTCAAGCAAGCTCCTTTCTTGGTTACGGAGACGTGAAACCAGGACCTCCCCCTGTGCCTTGTTCTGTCCCAGAACCCGCGTCGGCTCACTGCCCTGGTTTCTCCCCGCAGGTGGGGCTGATGGCCGGGCTCTGGGCGCCTGTAGGCCACGGCCTCGTGCCTGTGATGCTCCGTGTCTCTGATTCGTAGCCATTTGTGAGGCGAAGCCCGTTCACATGCCGACGTGACCCACTGACTCGAGTCAGTGCAGGAGCTGCAGTGTTTGCAGACCTTTGTCCACTTGCCTGAAAGCTCACACTGCTGTGTGTCTGGTGCCTGAGCCTGGGGGTGTTTTAATGCATGCTGCACCCCCATATTTAGATGACTTATTTAAATTACAGTTCTCAGAAGTAGGGTTACAAGCTGTCATCCTTGGCCATTGCCATGGCTCTCCCCGGAAGGGTGTCAGATTTCTGTGACGTCACCAGGCCCCTTTGCACCCCAGCGCTGGGCTTGTTAATTTTAACTTGTCTTTGCTGACTTATCTGCATTTCTCCCATTTGTTCCTTTCCATTTTTCTAGGGAGGATATGTGTTTCTCTGTGAAGTGGTTCACCATATTTGTTTTGTCATAGATGGCCACCTGCCCCTTTCCTGGCCCTGAGGGACCATTGTTCAGCTTAAAATACAGGTTAAGTTATGGTAGTATTTTGGCAAGAGCCTAAGCCTGGAAACTAGTCCAGGGAGTGAAATGCAGGTTCTTGGCTTTCAGTACTTATGTCTCCTGGGACCTGTCGTGTTTCTCAGGCTGGTCACATTTTTGGCATCATGCTAATCCTGAGGTCCCAGCCAGGAAGAACTGAGGCCTGGTGTTGAGAAGTAGGTGGCCTAAGGCATCATGGTCCGGCAGTGTTCTGGAGAAGTTGCCCATTGAACAGGAGGGGTGTGCCAAGCCGAACCAGAAGACCACGCTCCCAGTGGACAGAGCAAGCACTCCCTCCATCCCACGTGGGAGGAGAGAGTAGAGGAAGCTCGGCAGCACGTGGTCACTTTTCTCCCAGCCATAGCCCCATCATAGCCAGCTTCTGTCTGGCCCTCAGCACTTTAATGTTAAAGCTTAAAAATTTGTTAACATCAAAGCCTAGGAGATTCCCCACAACAGTACCGCCCCTGGCAAAGTCCTGAGAGGTGAGTGGTCTGGCTGGGGATCACGTCCTCCCCACAGAAGTGCCTGGAGCTGACCAGGCCCTCTGCTATCTCTGCCTGTCTTCTGTCCTGGTTTCAAGGCAACCCCCTGAAACATCACCCGCAACTTTCACACATGTCTCCTTGGTCCAAACTTGAACCTACGTATGGGCAGCTGCAAGGAGCTGTCTTCCTTGCCGGGCACACTGCCTCCCTGAATAGAAACAGGGTTCTGTGAGGAGGGGAGGGGAGGGAGATGAGTGTCAGTGAGTCATCAGCACAGATTGGGGTGCTGAGGTAAGCTGATCCACGTGGAGTTGGAAGTTTCTGCGAGGACATTTTGGGAAAACTGTTCAGCCAGCATTCTGGGGGTTCCCCTGAGAAACTGATTCTCGATCCGGGACCAGTTGCTACTAGGAACCTGGAAGAAGGCCGAGGGATAAGGGTGAGTTATCAGGTCACAGCAGCCACCCCTGACCAGCCAGGCTAGGGCTCTCTGAGTGCTGCATGGTCAGGGACTAGAGCAAGTGAGAGCTGTTGAGATGCTGGACATCCAGGAGCTGGTGCTGAGAGAAGGCCCTGCTGGCCTCCCACAGCTTCTGTTGGGGCTGGAAGTGTAGTCTCCCCGCCACTGCGGGGGAGAGGGAGTCAGGGAGGAACCCCCAGGGCTACAGCCACGTGACATCTCTGCCTGCCAGTGGGACATTGCAGGAGGGGCACAGCATTGCCTGTGCAGGGTTCTGCTGGGGGCACGTTCCTGAGTTTCATCAGGAGGAAGCACCAGACAAACCCCAGATGAAGAATGGATTTTACAACAAAGGACCGCAGTGGCGGAATGTTCTAGGTTAAAGGGGATAGGCCCACTAAGATGTAGTTGGGGCCCTGGACTGGATCCTGTGCTGGAGGTGAGGGGAGCTGAACTCTACTGGGTTGTCCAAAAAGTTCAGATTTTTCCTTAAGATGTTACAGAAAAATCCAAATGAACTCCTTGGCCAACTCAATAGTGAAGAACTTTCATATCTTCAGGAAGAGGCACTCATTGAAGTATTAGGGGTAAAGGGCCAAGATTCTGGAACAAGTGTCATGTAATTTACCACATATTATATATGAACTTACACAGATTGAGTGTATGTGTGCAGACACACGCATGTGATAAAAGGAATAGTGTGTTAATAGTGGGTAAATCTAGGAAAAGGGTGTGTGGCTATTCTTTGTACTTGAACAATTCTAGTAACTTGTGAGATTGAAATTGTTACAGATAAAATGTTTTAAGAAATGAGATGGCACATAAGTCCATGAAAGATGCTCAACATTGTTAAGGAAATGCCAATTAAAACCATGGTGACATGTCACTTCATATTTATTTGATTGGCTCCTGAAAAGAATCAACAGTAGCAGGTGCTGGCAAGAGTTTGGAGCCCCTGGAGCTCCCCTGTGGAGAGGAGGGCCATAAAGTTACACATACACTTACCATAGGACCCAGCAGCCCCACTGCTGGGTGTCCACAAAGGGAAAGGGAGACACACGTTCACACACAGCCCTGCAGGCAGCCTGGTAGGTGACTGCTGAACCCTGGAAAGGCCCACCTGGCCACCCACAGGTACGTCAGCCTGCTGTGTCAAGGGGTTGCCCCTCTACGCATAGCGTGGCTGAGCGCCAGACCACTGTGCTGGGAAGAGCAGACCAAGAACAGACCAACAAGACGGCAAAGCAAGTGGCGGGCGGAGGGGATCACCAACCAAGGGGACCAGGAGATTCAGGGTGTGGCTTGATAGTGGTAGCTGTGTGGCTGCATTTGTCAAAACTCATAGGATGGACCTACTCTCATAAGTGAGTTTTACTGTGTGTCAGCTTACGCCTCCACAAACCCAATTAAAAAAAATAACTTAAAAAATCAAAACCAAATGTTAAACCATCAGACTACTTTATCAAAGATATTATTTTTAGACCTGAATCCTTCTTCCCCATTCCAAGAACATTTTCCCCGTGTCCTCTGGGTGCTACATTTCTTATTGCTCAACCTGGAAAAGAAATACAGTTCTGACCCACTAGCACAGGAATGTGAGGACATCGCATTGAGTGAAAGAAGCCAGGCATGGGACACATAGCCTTTGGGTCCATTTCTGGGAAGTGTCCAGAAAAGTCAAATAAATGATTTGTTGCCAGAGCTGGGGGAGGGCAAGCCTCTGGGCAGAGTGGGGAGTGACCACTTGTGGGTTCAAGTTCTCTTTTTGTGATGATGAGAATGTTCTGGAACTAGACACAGCCTCTGTGAATGTGCAGAATGCATTGACTTGTTCACCTTAAAATGGCTAATTCTATGTTGATGTGAATTTCCCCTTAAAGGTGGTGCTAGGCTCATCTTAATGCCTGTTGGGTGTGCAGAGTGCCCATGCAGACGTGTTCTGTGGAGGCAGGAGGCATAGGCAGTGAGGCCCACTAGGCTCCTCGTCAGGATCAGTCCCGTGGTGCCCCCGAGCCGTGTTAGGCCTGGGTGTGCGTGGACCTGACTAGGACACCCCACGTGTGGTTTGTGTGAGAAGGACCAACAGCAGAGCACTGGGGTTGGGGTTCAACCCCGACAGTGCGGTTGAGGTGAGGGCTGTTAGCCCGAGTGCGGTTCTGCTCTGCCTGTGGCATTGGGTGATCCAGGTGAGGCGCTGACTTCCAGGTAGAGGTAACAAACAGTATGTATTTTACAGGGCTTGTATAATGCTAATGATACATGTTAAGAGAGATCTCAGCAGTGATAATGAGATCACTGCTGAGAATAGTGATCGCTAATAAAGACACAAATAAATCTGAAGGGTTTGTTTTCCTTGGAAATTTATATTCTGTAAGTACAGTTGTCTCTCAGTATCCTCAGGGGGTTGGTTGCAGGACCCCCAGAGGATACCCACATCCAAGGATGCTCTCTTCTCAATATAGATAGTGTTGTGTCTGGATGTAACCTACATACATCCTCTCTTATACTTCATGGTATGTACCTAATACAAGGCAAATGCTATGTAAACAGTTGTTGCTGAAGGAGACAAGTTCAAGTCTTACTTTTGAAAACTTTCTGGAAATTTCTTTCCCAAATACTTGTGATCTGAAGTTGGTTGAGTCAGTGGATAGAGGGTTGACTGTTCCTCAGAGGCTCTCCTGGAATAGTATGAAGAGAGTGGATTTCCCCCTCAAGCCTTTCACTGCACTGGCCCAGAGATCTGCAGTTTCATGAAGATGGGGTTCAGAGCTTGGCACTGGGGTCTTGGAGGGCCAGGTCAGGTCCACACATGCAAGCAGGAGAGTAAGTGGGCAAAAAGCTGCCTGAGCAGCTGGGCAGAGCATCTGGACACAGAGACTTCACTCTGACTGGAAACCATGGTGTTGGCAGGGTAGAGGCCATTCATCTGATGAGGAGGGCAGGGCCCCTGCCTCCTCACCCCTGCCATCTGCACGGCCACGTCCACCCGTGATGCTCAGAAGTAGGGCAGCCTTGTTGTGTGCTGGGCTGAGATACTGATGTTGATGCCACACTCGCAGTTTTCTGGAGCTGTCTCCACTGCGTGACCTGCCCTATCAGCGCCCATACCTCAGCTGCTCTCAGCGCCTGGAGCTGAGCTCTGCTGGACTTGGGCTCCGTAGGGGCTCTTGGTGCACCAGGGCAGAGGGCTAGAGCTGGCAGCACTGCTCCCTGCAGCCCGTGAGCCATGGTGCGGGCTGACTTATGGCCTGTGAGCATGCATATCTGACAGATGTCACTTGTCAGGATTGCCCGCTAGCCAGTCACACTGTCCTCATGGCACTCTGAGTAAGAGCTGCTCTTGCTATGGGCTCATCATCTCTATCACCTCCGCACCCTTCTGGGCGTGACTGGGGGTTTCTTCCTGTCCGAAAGTGGACAACGTGAGGTAGATTCGCAGCTCACCTGTCAGTTCTTGGTCAGCTGATAGAGAGTTTCCCCAAGAACCAGCTGCTGGGTGTAGGAAGGGATGTGGCCTGGACCCTCCCTGTGTGGACCCTGGGATGCATGTACTTGCCTTCACCTTCAGGCCAAGCCCTGCTCTTCCACCATCCTTGTCTCTGAGTTCTCATGCCCCTCCGACTCTTCTGTCTCCTCCCTGGGCTACACCATGAGGCTGGGCAGGAAGTGAGTCACACGCAGTGGTCGCCCTGGCCAGGCCAGGGAGGACAGTGGGACAAAGAAGCCTGGGCGTCAAGTTGTGGGGGAGTCTGTCAGGCTGAATGCTTGGTCCCTTGGGTTCCAAGTGCCCCCAGTAGGCAGGAGACTGGCTGCTGCATTTGGAAGCAGGAATGGTCATTGGAGGGGTGGTGATCTAGTAGGGGCTTAACAGGTGGATGTTGAAAGAAGCTCCTATTTGGGCTCAAGCTTCCCTTGGCAGCTGGGGAGGCTGTGACAGGGGCCAGTTACCATGGGTGGTGCGGCTCAGAGCAGCTGGACATGTCCCCTCTGATGAGCAGGCTGGGCTTCTGGTGGCTGAGCAGGTGGGGTTGCTGATGCCCGTGGAGGATCACTGTTTTCCTGAGAGGACCTGGGGACAAGGACCATAGGCACCACTCAGTCCCAGTTCTGGAGAGTGGAGTCCCCAGTGTCCTCACATTGCCCGGGTCCCCAGTGCCGCCTCCCCAGCCCTGACCCTGTCTCTGCCCTTGTGTGCCAGGTGAGCCTGAACAAGGTGGGCGAATATTGGTGGAGTGCCATCCTGGAGGGCGAGGAGCAGATTGATATTGACAAAATCAACAAGGAGCGCTCATGGCCACGGTGGACGAGGAGGAGCACGCCGTCCTTGACCGGCTCACCTTCGACTACCACCAGAAGCTGCAGGGCAAGCCGCAGAGCCACGAGCTGGTACGGGCACGCACACTTCCTGGGCCTTCCTGGGGCTTGAGCTAGGGTGGATGAGGCATGCTGCTGTCTGTGCAGCTGCCTCCTGGGTCCCGACACGGCAGCCCGGGCCTGGTCACTGCCTGGGATGGGGCTCTGGTTCCATGCCTGGACTGAGAGCCCAGGTGGCAGGGCCGAGAGGTGCCTCTCCAGGGGTCCTGGTAATGCCGCATGTTCCTCCCTCATACACTGGGGCCGTCCCTCCCCTCAGCCCCTCCAAGACCCTCAGTACAGGAGGAACAGCCTGGCCCCACCCTACCTCGGGTCCAGTGCAGGTTTGACCACAAAGGACCAGGGGGAAGAAAATTCTTCCAAGTCACTTTCGAAGTCAGAGGCCTGAGAAGTGTGGCTGGCCGGCATCCACAGAAGGGCAGGAGGACATCAGTGACTGGAGAGGAGGCTCGTCTGGAGCCTGTGGTGGTAGAGAGGAGGATTAGACATGTGCTGTCTTTCTCCTGTTTGAGTCTGCCAAGAGTGGCTGTTTAGAGAAGAGAGTTCCTCTCTCAGCGTCCCAAGTGAACCGCACAGGGATTTGAGAGGAGGGTCGAGGTGTAGAGGTCACAGCACGTGTTCAAGGTCCTGTAGCTGGTCTGGCAGCAGGGTGGGGTTTGAACCCTGAGCTAGTGTCAGGCTTGTCTGTCATCCCTCCCCGAGTCTCTGAATCGTCTCTTGATCTCATTCACCAACCTTACCTGGGCTTATGGGGCTGGAGGCCAGGACTGAGGTTGACCATTGGCTCTCAGGCACCTGGTGGTCTCATCTGTGGAAAGTGGCCTCAGGCTGTAATCCCTGAGCTGGCCTAACACAGGACATGGGGTGCAACCACCTCTGTGCACGTTTAAGTGGCAATTTTATTCAGTTTTTGCTGCATTTGCCTGCAGCCCCCAGAGAAAGAACAGTCTGAACACCAACCTGACGGGAGAGGGCCCTGGGCAGCTGTTGAAAGTTTGGATGTCCGGCCCCAGAGTGGGCAGGCACTTGGCCGTGAGGTCTAAATAAGAAGCAAGAGGTCCCTGCTGATGAACTCAGTGCTGGGATCCACTGATCCAGGAAGCATCTGAAGAAACCTGAAGACACTCGTCTGATGGAAAGGCTTCCGTGCTTTGAGTCGAAAGTGGTGGTTCTAGCAGGACTTGCCATGGCCCGGCAGTGCTGACTGTGATGGCATGAGTGCCTGGCTGAGTGCAGTGCCCTGTGGAGGCCTTCAGTGAACACACAGGAGCCCTTGGATGGTGGTGCAG
>SJXQ01001751.1:338831-379104 GCA_006408695.1 Aepyceros melampus | reverse complement strand
GCCCTTGGATGGTGGTGCAGGCGGTGGGTCTCAGTGGTGACCCCTCGTCCAGCTGATCTGCTCCTGGACGGCTCGGTGCCTCAGGGCTGTGTTAGGAGAGGCAGGGGCACCAGCAGTGCTGTCTGGGACTCCTCTGGGCTCAGCAGGGATTGGGAACGAATGTCTGCATATGGGGCCTGGCCTCCTAGGCTTCCCCCTGGACTGTCTTCGGCGCATGGGGCCTTGAGGGACGCGCAGTGTGGGGAGCAGATTTGGAACCGAGAGGAAAGCATGGAGGCATGAGGAGCCGGCAGAGCTGGTGTGGCCTGGTGGTGAGGCAGCTGGCCTCTGTGGCATTGAAGCCCTGCACAGTCACTGTGGTCCCCAGAGGAGAGCGTCCCAAGGAGAAGAGAGTCAGCATGCTGCAGGTGGATTTGGATGAGGGTAGTGAGAGGAGAGGTGGCTTAAGAAAGTAGGAGGTGGCGGTGAGGGTCCTGGGGCGGGACCAGCGTGGGGAGCAGGCTGAGGATCCTGTGGGGCTGGAGCAAGAGGGCCCGTCAGACTGCCCATGACAAGGCTGGGGTACGGGGACATCACCGTGGGTCGAGCTCAGAGGGTGTGTCTCAAGTCAGAGCTCACTGGAGAGGGTTTGTCGGAGTGAGAGGCTGAGAAGGAGGAGGCTCAGGGGGCGGTGGGCATGAGCTGGAGGAGGAGGGATGGAGGGATGGGATACAGCTCTCCCTGTGGCTGCCTGCGCCCGGAGGCACGCGGGTGGGCGGGGCTGGTGCTGGCGTGCCAGGTGCTGTTCTAAGGTCCTCGGCGTGTGTGAGGTGTGCCGAGCCGAGTGCAGTACGCACTGTGTGTCTGACATGTTTGCTGCTGCACCACTTAGGTGGAATAATGGGGCAGAGAAGGCCTCGTCAGGAGCCCTGCGGTCTTGTCAGACACCAGGAGCTTTCCCCTCAGCTCTCTCTGTCTGCCTAGAGGTTAAAAGGTGGGTGGGGCTTTCTGGCCCTGTGACCGTGAGTTGCTTCATTTTTCTTGTCAGAAGGAAGGGGAGAGGGTTTCCAGCCCAGTGTGTTTGCAGGGAGGAAATGGAGATGTGAGGACCTGGGGGGACAGGGGGCCTGTAGCACTGTGAGGGGCCTCCCACATGGCACAGCCTCCTGCTGCCACCCCCGAAGGCTGGTGGTCTAGACTGGGATGATTGAGCCCACCTTTGATAACAGCTTTGGCCTCTGCCCCCATGGGCTGTGGGATCAGGGACTGGTGGGTGCACAGTCAGACATCCTGAGGTCTCTCGCTTTGAGTCACAACCTAGGTCATTCCTAGACTATCTGAGAGCGCAGGCCTGGAGACCACTCACCTTGTCCCTATGAAAGGGGAATAGAGACCCTCTCTTTACAGCTCAGTTGGCTCTGTGGGCTGTGGCCCTCAGGCCCTTTGGAGCTTGGACAGATACTCCTGGTGAGCAGGGACAGCATCCAAACCAGGAAGATGGCCGGTGTTGCTCTAGGGACAGGATGGGGTGGAACCCAAATGTAGGGAGCAGGGGCTTGCGGAGGGTCTGCTGTCAGCCCAGGCAGGCCCTCTTCTGGAGGAAGCAGAGCAAAGTTCTGCTCTGGGACGTGCAAGCCTGGTGACTACAGTTAACCTCTCTGTTTTCTGTTTGTAGAAAGTCCATGAGATGCTGAAGAAGGGGTGGGATGCTGAAGGCTCTCCCTTCCGAGGCCAGCGATTCGACCCAGCCATGTTCAACATCTCCCCGGGGGCTGTGCAGTTTTAATGACCGGAGGAGAGGACGCCCTCGCCGGCAGGGAAGCGGGGCTGCGGCCGTGCCCCCCAGCTCCCTCCTGCCGGGGACTCGCTGTCTAGTTTCGAGGGTGAACCCGGCCTCCACCCTGCCCTGCGTCTCCAGACTGTTTCAGAGCAGGGCAGGGCTGTGTGCCGTGCGAGGGGGTGTGGGGGAGCAGGGGCTGTCTCGGCGGGGGCAGCTCTGGGCCCTGCCAGCGCCGCTCGCCGCTCCCTCCCTCCCCGCGCTCGAGGCTCCGCTCCTGTGCTCTCTCTTGCTGTCCTCCATGTGCTCGGGGCAGGCGTGGGTGCCCCTCGGCTGTGGAAGCTCAGGCAGGGATATGCAGGCTGAGGGCCGGGCTCAAGGCCAGTGTGGGGAAGCTGCCGCCTTGCCCTCTTGCTGGGTGTGTTCTTGTGTCGTCTTGCCCGTCTGCTTGTGCGTGTCCACTGCCTTCCTCAGCCGCCTCGAGGAGCCGCGGAAACCAGGGTGCTGGTCTCTGGTTCTGGGTGCTGGAAGCGTCTCTGGTGGCCTCAGGCCCTGCGCAGCAGGGTTTCTGTCTTCTGATTGGCCTGTCCTGCTGCCACCCGGCCTCGCACTTTCCCTGGGGGACCTGGTTCTTGTCAGAGCGAGCTGGGCCAGGCGCCCTCAGGAGACCCCATGGTGTGTCACTGCTCACTGCAGCCCCGGGTCCTTTCTTGGCTGAAGCCAGACTGTGCCACCCAGAGCTTGGGGCCCTGCTCCCGCGGCTCTCCCAGGACCCAGAGCCCCTGCCCTTCGCCAGGACCACGCGGCTGCCCTACTGGTCTGTTACCTTGCAGGCCTCTGCACCCTGGAACCTGCCCTCGAGCTCTGTGTGCTGGACTGGGGGAGGAGGAGCCCTGGGGGTGGAGATGTTCCTTCTAGAAACGTCCCCCTTCAGCTTTGTGGGTGGGAGCTGGTTTGCTCCGGTGCCATCACAGGAGGTGTGTACACCTGGTTACTGGTGGGAGCACCACCAAGGGGGCACGGAGCGTTGTTGTTGGCTATCTTCACCAAGGCTGGTCATGGAGCTGCTGAGGCCCCCCTTCAGTGTCCTCCGGGTCTCACCTGTCCCACGTAGTGCGAGGTCTCACTGGTCTGTGTGAGAACCATTCTGGCACCGTGCCTGTCTCCTCCCCTCCGCCACCCCCAGGGGTCCTCTGCCGTCACCAGGTGGGGTATGAGGCCTGCACCATGGCTGTTTGGGAGCTGTGGACTCCATGGTCAGTTGTCTTCCTTTTGCCCAATTTTATTTTCAAGTGTTTGCATTTCTCCCCCCCCACTGGGATTAATAGCAGCTTGCCGGCATCTGGGAGTGGCAGGCTGGGGAGCTTGCCATCCTGTGGGCTGTCTGCTCCCCTCACTGCTGGCCTGGGCCCCGGACCTGTGCACTCTGCCTGTTTTCTCTCTTCAGACACGGCAGGAGCAGTTTGGCCACTGAGCTCCATCAGCTGAGGTCCAAGGAAAATGGGGTGCCCGCCTGCGAAATCACCCTGTCTCCAGTGTTGGTTTGCAATAAATCTGTATTTAAGCACTTCTAGATCTGTGTGTGATACTTTCTGCCAAGACGGTTTTCACTATGTGGTCATTACCCGAATTCTAGCCATCAGGCCCATGTATACAGCAAACACCAAAATGGGAATTCCTAAATAGCTCCCAAAGCTGTTTCTTATCCAGCCTGCATCCTGGCAAGACTTCACACAGCTTTCAGAAACATAATAAGCTTTCGATCAGGAAAAAAGATTGTAGCTCTAGAGCTCACATCCATTTCCAAGCAGGATTCAAAAGACTTCAGCCAGAGGGTCCTTGTGCCCCATTTACTTGCACTGGCCCCAGAATGCTGGCCTCATGCTTGTGCCTGCATCCCTCCAGGCATAACAGGCTTGTGGCATGTCCTGTGCCTCCGTCACATCGCAGGCTCTCCAGTGTGGCCTCCCCCGACCCCCACCCCCATTCCAGGCGCCGAGCTTAATGGGCAGAACCTGGTGGGTATTTCTTGAATGAATGAAAAATGTAGACAGTCCAACAGTGAAATTACCAAGCAAACTCCCAGGGCAGAAATAATCTGCCAGGAAGGACAGCGCTGTCTTCAACAGTTTGTCTCCAAAGTGTGCAGGAAGGAGAAGTCAGGAGTATTTTGTGTGCAAATGTGTCCAGGAGGTGGCAGCTGCCTTACAGAGACCTGACCACTCAGAGCAGTCTGGAGAACAGACCCAAACCCACCTCCAATCTGCTCCCCAGGCGGCCAGCTGGCAGCAATCTCAACCCAGGGCGGACAAGTTGTTTCTGTGAATAAAGATGGAGTGTGGGCATGGAAGCAGTCTTTGGTAAGCACTCTTTCTCCCTCTTGGACAGAGGGCAGGCTCCAGAGCAGAGCTCCTCCCCTGAACAGTGGCTCACACATGGGACTGGTCCCCTGTGGCCTGAGAATCAAGTTGTCCAAGCCTGGCTGCTGCCAGGCACACCTCTCCTGGACATGAGGTTGGCACGCTGTCGCTTGGCTCGCTGATGCCCCCTGGACATGGTTAGGGGTCCCAAGGCCTCTCCTTCAGTCCCTATCGCAACTTCAGGGGCAAGGAAAGAGTAATAATCTGTGATATCCGGCTCAGCTCACCCCTCAGCTTGTCCACACAAGCTTGGTTTTATCTACATCCTTGGTTTTATTCTTTATAACAAGGTTGGGTCACTGGTCTGCTTTCAAAGGGAAAAAAGGTGTGTCAGATGCCAGGTGGGGCCTTAGATCTCCCTGCCCCTGGAACCTTGAGCTGGACGCCACTCCCTGCTCTCCCAGCCCTGTTCTGCGGAATCTGGCATCTGCTGCCATTGGCTTGGGGAGGGGAGGGCTGGAATCACACCCTCCAGCCCCCGCTGGGAGAGTCTGGCTACTGTGACTCAGACTTGGTGGTGCTGAGAGGGGTCAACCTGGTGGAGCAGGGTGACACCACCTGTTTACAGGGCACCCGTGGGCCTGAGGTGGCCATCCTCCCGCAGAGCAGGTCCAGGCCTGTCCTTTCTGAAGGAGGCCTTTGCAAGAGAGATGTCTGGACCTGAGGGGGAGTCAGTGCTTCTCCAGGGAGCTCAGGCGAGACCTTCCATCACCTCTGTCCTGGTTCCTCCTGGGAGGGATCCTAGGCTTTTGGCCAGCACTGGCTGGGGCATTAGAGACTTTGGCTCAAACTCCCTGTGTACAATGGCCACAGGGGAAGTGTCGCCACTGAGGCGTGAGCTGGGCCTTACTCGTGCCCCCATTCCCAGTGGAACCCACTGCCTCTGCTCTCGTATCACCCCAGAGATGGTCTGGCTCTGCATATAGATGCTGAAGGGTACAAAGCACCCCCCAGCACTATTCACCCACTGAAACTCTTGAGAGCCCAGACACTCCAAGAGAGGCCCCAGAGGGCCCTTTAGAGGCCACAGCGGAGTGATGGGGGGTGGGGGGTGGTTGGCAGAGGTCCCTCTTGCAGGGATGGCGAGCCTGCTGTCTGAGGGACAGGGTCGTTGGGAAGCTGCTGTGGTTATGACTTGCAGGGGCCAGGGTCAGGAACATCATGTTAAGAGTGTCCCCTGATGGGCCCGGGCTGCAGAGGTGTGGCATGGGGAGTCAGCAGCCCCCAAAGAGGGTATGTCTGGCCTACAGAGTGCCCACAGGGGGTTTGGGGTTAACAGAGGCCAGGGAGGGGGTGCAGAGCAGGGCCTCTGGTGGAGAAGGTGCCAGCATTCTCAATGACCACCCATCAGGGCTGGGCTGGTGCAGAAGACCCAGGGTGAGAGACCACAGTCCAAGGTGCAAGGTGCCAGCAGAGGGCAGTGGACAGCAAAGGGAAGTGGAGACAGGGGCAGGAAGGAGGAGAAGGGCCCTGCCGAGATCCACACAAGCTGTGTTCTTAAACAGCCCCATCCATTGAGCACAAAGCGTCCACAGGAGCCACCCTGAGTGAGTGGGGTTTGCGCCAGCTCCTTCCAGGGGTGTCAGCACACACATTGGTGGTTCATACCAGCTGAAGTACCAGCACCTGGGAGGACTTAAGATGTGATCTACAGCAACTAGATGGGAATCCAGATGCTTCCCAGAGTCTGAGCAGTGCTGTCCACCCACCCTGGCGGAGCACCCTGAATCCAATCATTGGATTAGCAGTGCGTTTGGGGCCCACTGACATGTTGGCCCTCGCCCGCCTTCAGGAGAGAGCTGGCGGTGCTTGCGAGAGAGAGGGGATGCGTTCTTGTGCTCCAGATTCCTTCTACCTCATTTCAGGACCCTCAGGGTCCAAGAGCGAGGAAGGAAGGAAGAAGGGAGAGCAAGCAGCAGGCAGGTGGGGAGTTTGTGCCCCCTCCCAGTCTCTGGACACGTTCCTGTCAAGAGGTTGGATGCGGGGTTCCTCGGGACACCGTCAGAGGCTTCCTCCAGTGGAGAGGGTAGCAGGGCTCACCCCTCCCCGTGGGAACTCTGATTCCACTGGCCTGTTCCACCTGCTGCGACTCCTCCCCTCGGGTTCCTGCCCAGCCCGACTACCCCGGGGGCTACAGTGCAGCCATGCTCTGTCTCTGAGTATGTCAACCCAGTGACAGGAGAGGGCTCCTGTGTTCAAATCCTTGGTTAGGGAGAAGCAGATGGTGTTTCTGGAACATTGTATTGCATTCCGTTGGACTGGACACCATCAGGACGTCCTGGGTACCCCCTGGGACTCTGTAGATCAGTGTCTCCCAGTGCTAGTCACAAGAGCACATTCCGTGTTTATGGTCAGTAACAAGCGACAAGGTCTCTGGGACCCTCAACTCCCTGGGTTAGTGGCTCACATGAAGCCCAGAGATCTGGGGCAGGCCAGGGTGTGGGCAGGCACCCCACACACCCCTGGGCCTGGGGCCAGGGCAGAATTTAGCGTCTTACTCATGTTGAATTGTGCAGTTCAGTGGCATTAACTGCATTCATGTGGGTCTGCAGTCATCATCACTGTCCACGTCCAGAACTTGTCTTCCCAAAGCGAAATTCCATATCGGTTAAAATTTTAAAAAATTCATTGCAGGTATTGGAAGTGAGATTTAACAGAAGTCTCAGTTTCTGGGCTCTGTTGACAGCTTGGGAACCCAGACAGGTGGGATCCGGGCAGCTGTGGCTGTAGCAGGTGGGCAGAGCCAGCCACTGCAACCTCCTTCCCTCCACTGATGCTCCCTCAGGCACTGGAAATGGGAGCAGGAGAGTTCATGCCAGAGTGCTGTAATGATGGGAAGACATGACCAGCCATTGCTTCCTATGAAGGTGGTGGGGGCCTGCGGGCCAATAAATGCAGGCAGGCTGTCCAAGCTGGAAAAGGCCAGGAGAAAGATTCTCTCCCAGAGCCTCGAAAAGAACACAGCCCTGCCAACATTGTTCTCGCCCCACGAGACCCATCTGGGGCTTCTGACTTCCAGTACTCTGAGAAAATAACTTTTTTTTTTTTAAGTTATTTATTTATTTTTGACTGCACTGTCTTTGTTGCTGCCGTGGGCTTTCTCTAGTTGCGGCGAGCAGGAGCTTCTCTAGTTGCAGCGCGCAAGCTTCCTGTGCTGGCTTCTCATTTTGGAGCACAGGATCTACGGTGCACAGGCTTCAGGAGTCGTGCCTCACCGGCTCAGCGGCCCTGTGACATGTGGGATCCTAGTTCCTACACTAGGGATTGAACCCATGTACCCTGCATAGCAACAAATTCTTAACTACTGAACCACCAGGGAAGTCCCACATGTGTTCTTTTAAGCTACTAAATTTGTGATAATTTGTTAAAAGCAACAGTAGGAAATTAACATGCCTGAGTGATAGACACTGTCAATATTTTATACTTTAACTGGTCTAATAGGTGGGTGCTGGTTTCTCATTGTGATTTAATTTGTATTTTTCCAATGGCTGACTGTGGTAAACATCTTTTCATGTGCCTTTTGTCATCCATATATCTTTTTTGGTGAAATGTTTGTCAAATGTTTTGCTTGTTTCCTAATTGGACTAATTTTTTTTAAAAGTTTAAAATTTTTAAAATATATTCTAGGTAAAAGTCCTTTGTTGGATATGTGATTTGCAAATGTTTTCTCCCTGTCTGTGATTAAATCTGTTTAATCTTTTAGCACAGATTTTCTCAGAACTAAAGGTTTTAATGTTGGCAAGGTCCAATTTATTAAAATGTTTTTATAATTCATGCTTTCGGTATCATTCTGTTTTGAGCTAAGGTCCTTGTAGACAGTGTATAGTTGGGTCATGTTTTTTAAATCCATTCTACCAATCTCTGTCTTTTAATTGGTGTACTTAGACCATATATGTTTAAAGTAATTATTGGTATATTAGGCTTTTGTTTGTCATTTTAATATTTCTTTTCTGTTTTTATTCCTTTTTTCATTCCTCTGTTTCTTTTTCATTGGCTTTCTTTCATTTCTTGAACCTTTTTTAATAAGTCTACTCTGATCTATTTGTAACATTTTTTGGTATATTGCCTTGTATAGTTTTATTTAGTGATTGCCCTAAGTATCTCATACACATATATAACTGGTCACGGTCCAGTGGTGTTGACATTTTCTCACTTTGAGTGAGTCTAGCCATTTTACTTTTGTTAATGTCTCTTTATTCTTCTAAGTTTTAAAATACATTTGTCTTCAGGATTTCCTCTACATTGAGAAACCACATCAGATGGCATTAGGATGTTTACTTTAGCCATGAAATGTTATTAAAGAAATTCATGAAGTGAAGTAGTCTATTGTGTTTGTTTATTTTTTGGCCACCTCAGATGGCTTGTAGGGTCTTAGTTCCCTAGCCAGGGATCAAAACCAGCCTATGGCAGTGGAAACGCAGAGTCCTAACTACTGGGTCACCAGGGATTCCCTGTTTTCTTTATGTTTGTTCTCTCCATTGTTCTTTTCTTGAAAAAGGTCCTTGCCTTCTTTTGTCATTATATCTGGAGAGCTTCCTTTAGCCATTCTTTAAAGTTAGGTCTGATAGCAACAAATTCTCCTAGGTTTTCTTCATCTTGGAATACTTTTATTTCCCCTGCATTCCTGAAGGGTAATTTCACTGGATTTTGCAATTGACTATTCTCTTTTTTTCAGTGCATTAAAAATAATGTGATATTGTGCCACTCACTTCTGAGCCACCAGAGTTTCGGGTGAGAAATCTGCTGTCATTTGAATGATATTCCTTTATTAGAATTTTAATTGTTTCTGACGATTTTGAAGATTTCTTCTTTGTTTTCAGAAGTTTAGTCATGTCTTGGTGTGGATCTCTCTAGGTTTTTCCTATTTGGGGTTTGCTCAAATTCTTGAATCTGTACATTCATCTCTTTTGTAAAAATTGGGCTTTTTTAAAAGACACCATTTATTAAATTATTTTTTCAGCCCCTTCTTTCTTCCTGTCTTCTAAGATAATAAGAATGATACAATATGAATGTTGGATTTTGGTCCTTGTTCCATAGATCTGTTCATTTTATTTTTCAGTCTGTTTTCTGCCTGTTGTTCAGAATGAGTAAATTCTATTGATCTTTCTTTAAGTTTACTGATTCTATCCCATTATCTCTAATATACTGGAGAGTTTATTCAGCAAAGTTTTTAATTTGGTTAGTGTATTTTTCAGTTCTATAATTTATACTTTATAGAAAATATTAATTTTTTAAATAAAAAAATTTTTTTCCTACACCTAACCCCACCTCAGTCAACCACCAATCTGTTCTCTGTATCCTTGAGCTTTTTTTCTAAGTTCCACTTATAACAGACATTATATGGTATTTGTCTTTCTTCCTCTGACTTATTTCACTTAGTATAACGCTCTTGAGGTCCATCCATGTTGTCAACAAGTGGCAGGATTTCATTCTTTTTTATAACTGAATAATATTCCATCAGATATATATATATCACAATTTCTTTGTCCATTCATCTATCAGTGGACACTTAGACTGTTTTTATGTCTGGCTACTATAAATAATTCTGCAGTGAACATGAGGGAACATATATCTTTTTGAAGACTGTAAGCAATGGAGAAAGAGTTCTTAAACAGCCACCCTCAGGCAGAGCAAGAAGAAAACCTGTTAGCTCATCATCATGACCGCGCCTAAGGGGCAGGTTTCCAAGTAGATATGCGTTTAGGGGCTAACCGTAATCTTTTCCAGAGACCTTGGAGGGTGGATGTTACCTTTCTACTTACCCTCCGCCTTGCTACAGCAGCCGTGTCTTCTGGTAGCAGGGAGTGGGGGGTCTTTACCTGCATTAGTACCCTTGTTTCTATGTTTGGTGCCCGTTTTTCTGTGACTGACCCACCCAGGAAGCACCTCTTGATCAGCGGTTCCGATGACCAGGAAGGCTTTTTTTCCTGGGTCCCACAGGACTGTGGCAGTTGGAGAGATGGTTCTTGTGCAGCTGCTATTCCCAGGACACTGCACAGACTGTGAACTGAGGCACATTCTCCAGTCTTGCTGTGAAAAAGGCTCTTTGCTTCTTCTAGAGCATCAGCTTGAGGGGCAGACCTCAGGTTTGGCACATTTAGTGGCTTATAGAGCTGCTCTCAAGGAATGTAGGCTGTTTTCTCCAGCTTGACACTCTCCATCTGTCTTGCTTCAGCTCACTGGAGTCACCCAGAAAAGAGTTACTCTCATCTGGAGCCCTGGTTTTTGTGGCTGTGGCCCAGCGGATAACTCCAGATTGCCTGACTCTGGTGGCCAATGGAGCTTACCCTTGCAGTTCCACAGGACTGTGTATATTTGTGTATTTTAAAAGCTGTTACCTGAGGGTCTGGCTTCCAGCCAGCATGAACCTAAGTACAGAGATCCTGTACTTTGGGACATTGACTTGTCTTGGCACATTCTCAACTACTGGGAGCTATTAAAAACATAATAGGCTGTTTGGATAAGCCCAAAATTTGAGAGACAACAAAACGTTGGGGCAAGGTTGAACAAGATTTCTCTACTATACAAGGTAGCTCTTTTCAAGACTAGGAGAAGTGGTTGTTTTATCTATTGGATAGAAGCTTACACATAGAGTCAAGCAAAATGAAGCAACAGAGAAATAGTTTTCAAATGAAGGCAAAAACCTTAGGAAAAAAAGCTATAATTAAATAGTATTTAATTATTTACCTGATAAAGAGTTCAAAGTAATTGTCATAAAGATGATCACTGAACTGGGGAGAAGAATGGATGGACACAGTGAGAACTTCAACAAAGACATGGAAAACATAAGAAAGTACCAAATAGAAATAACAGAGCTGAAGCGTACAATAACTGAACTGAAAAAGTACATTGGGAGTGTTCAACAGCAGACTATATGAAGCAGAAAAAAAATAAACTTGAGGACAATGCAGAGTAGCAAAAAGAAAGAAGAATGAAGGTAACTTAAGGGAATTACGGGACAACAGCAAAGGGACTGACATTCACATTATAGGAGTCCCGCAGGTGAAGAGAGAGAGAAAAGGGCAGAAATCTTATTTGAAGAGCTAATGACTGAAAACTTCCCTAATTGGGGAAGGAAACAAGCATCCAGGTCCAAGAAGCCCAGAGGCTACCAAAAAAGAGGACTCCAAAGAGATCCACAGCAAGGCACATAATAGTTGAAGTGTCAAAAGTTAAAGATATGGAGAGAATTTTAAAAGCGGCAAGAGAAAAACAGCTTAGTATATACAAGGAAACTCCTGTAAGACCATCATTAGACTTCTTCAGCATATACTTTGCAGGCCAGAAGGAAGTGGCATGATATATTCAAAGTGATGAAAGGAAAAAAATCTCCAACCAGGAATACTTTACCCAGCAAGGTTATCATTCAGAATTGAAGGAGAAACGAAGAGGTTTATGGACAAACAAAGCTAAAGGAGTTCATTACCAATAAACAAGAAATGTTAGAGGACCTTATTTAGGCTGAAAGAAAGGCTGCTAAGTAGTAAAAGGCCATATATGAAAGTATAAATCTCATTGGTTAAAAAAAAAATCTCATTGGTAAGCATAAATAGATAGTAGTGGTTTAATTACTTGTAAAGCTAGTATGATGATAAAAAGACAAAAGTAGTAAAACTGAGTTTAGTAATTAGCTAAGGGATATGTTGAAAGTGAAAGTGACAGTCGCTTAGTTGTGTCTGACTGCGACCCCATGGACTATACAGTTCATGGAATTCTCCAGGCCAGAATACTGAAGTGGGTAACCTTTTCCTTCTCCAGGGGATATTCCCAACCCAGGGATCAAACCCAAGTCTCCCGCATTGGAGGCAGATTCTTTTCCAGCTGAGCCACAAGGTAAAATGTGACATCAGAAACATTAAGCCAAGGGTGACAAAGTGCAAAAATGTTGAGTTTTAGAATGGGCTCAAACATAAGTTGTTAATCCACTTGAAACAGACTGTTAAGGATATAAGTTGTTACATGTAAGCCACATGGTGACCAGAAAGCAAAAACTTACAGTAAATACACAAGATAAAGAGAAAGGAATATAAGCATACTGCTTAAGTAATAAAGTCACAAAAGAAGAGGACTTTTTTTGAGTCCTCTTGAGAGAAGAACAGAGGAACTACAAAAACAGCCAGAAAGCAACAAAATGACAATAAGCACATGTCTGTCAATAAAAAGTATAAGTGGGCTAAATTCTCCAAAGACATAGAGTGGCTGAAAAAACAAATGAGCAGCAACAACGAAAACCAATACCCATCTATCAGCTTCCTACAAGAGACTCCCTTTAAATGTGAGGACACACAGGCTGAAAGTGAAGAGATGTGAAAAAGACATTTCCATGCAAGTGGAAACCAAAAGGAAACTGGAATAGCTCTACTTATGTCAGACAAAAGAGACATTAAAGCAAAGGCTGTAATGAGAGACAAAGGTGTTATGTAATGATCAAGGAGTCAGTCCAACAAAAGGATATAACAATTGTATGTGCACTGAACATGGGAGCACCTGAATATGTAAAGTAAATATTAACAGACCTAAAAGGAGGACTAGACAGCCACACAATAGTACTAGGGGATTTTAATACGCCACTTACTTCTACACAGAGAATCAGTAAGGGAACATTGGTTTTAAGCAACATGTTCAGCAGATGGACTTAACAGATATTTTTAGAACAATCCATCCAAAAGCAACAGAATACACATTCTTCTTAAGTGCACATGGAACATTTTCCAAGATAGCTTGTATGTTAGACTATAAAATGAGACCTAATCAATGTGAGAGGATTGAAATCATACCAAGCACCTTTTCTAAGCACAATGGAATGAAACTAGAAATTAATTATGTGAATAAAACTGGAAAATTCATAAATATGTGGAGATTAAACAGCATGCTACTGAACAACTGATGGACTGAAGAAGAAATTTAAAAAATACCTTGAGACAAACGAAAATAAAAATGTCTGATCAGCATACCAAAATTAATGGGACAGAGCAAAGGCAGTTCTAAGAGAGAAGTGTTTCTTTTAATGTGTTTAATTGATCAAATATTTACTAAGCACCTACTGTGTGCCAGGCACTGTGTTAGTCACCCTCACTCTGCAGTGTCCCCACAGCATTGTAATCTGCTCAAAATGAAACCAAGATAAAGAAAATTGTCACAACCCTACCAACTAGGGGCGGGTGGAAGTGGGCAGAGTGAATGCAGGCGATTCCTGTGCCAAAAAACACACCCACCAGAAACTTGTTTTCTTTCTTGGGACAAATCTCTACTAAGTGGTTGTTTTGAAACATCTCCATGTATACTGAGAGGGAAGTTGCTGTCACCACATCCCCAACGCACTGGCGCCTGATGGACATTCGAATATTCTGAACACTACTCAGAAAAAGGAAGTGGCAAAGGAAGGTATTCATATTTGGATTAGAAGAGACTTTTTTTTTCTTTCAGTTCATGTGGTTGCAACAGCCCTTAAGATAGATATAAACATCCCTGCCTTGACAGCATAAATGTTTAAGGTAGACCTAGTTTTGGATTCCTGAGTCAGAATTGTTCAGTTATCTACAACCTCACAAGGCCAAAGAAGCGAAGGGAGATTTCTACTCTGAGGAGGACGGAGTGGACAGCACCTCTGGTTTGGAAGCATGACATACCACACCTGCATTTACAGAAGCAACACAAACGGGAGGACATCCTAGTGCTACTACTACAGACTCCCTCTCTCACACACATACTGGGGACTCAGGAGCAGCCCTAGCTGCTGGCACCCGGCTTGGAGAGGCCCTGGTGGAAGTTTTGCAGGGCATAGATCTTCCCACCCAGCACCTCCAAGAAGCTCTTCAGCTCCACCTTCAGGTGGTGATGTCGGTACTTGCTCTCCTCAGTGTCTGTCTTCAGAGAACACACCTAGTCTTCCAGGTTCCTACTGTCTCTGCTGCCTGTAACTTCTCAGCGATGTGTTCACACTCTGGCATGAATGGAGGTGTGATTTCACTGTGCTTTCAGAGGCCTTTCAGCTTCATCTCTTTTTCTTGGACTCCAGATCCTCAGCTCTTCTCTTCAACTGGACATTCTTCTCCTTCTCTCTGTTTATCTCATTGCACTGCTGTTCCAGCTCATCAGAGCTTGTTCGGATCCAGTCATTCTCATTGTGGTCCTTCAATTGCTCTATGCTGGCTGCTGACACTTGTAGTGCTGAGATCAGCTGAGCATTACTAGGAAGGAAGTATATAGCAATAAATGTCTATCTCAAGGGGAAAAGAACATCCTGAACAACCTAACTTTACACCTCAAGGAACAACAAAAAGAAGAAGAAAGCCCAAATTTCATAGAAGGAAGGCAGTAACAAAGCTTAGAGTAGAAATAAGTGAAATAGAGGTTAAAAAGACAATAGAAAAGATCAATGAAACTAAGATCTGGTTCTTTGGAAAGGTAAACAAAATTTACCACCATTTAGCTAGGCTTGCCAAGAAAAACAGAGAGAATATATAAATAAGATCAGAATTTCATGAAAAAGGAGGTACCACAGAAATACAAAAGATCATAAGAGACTGATAGGAACAATTATAAACCAACAAATTGGACAACCTAGAAAAAAGTGATAAATTCCTAACAACATAGGACCTGTCCTATGCTGTGCTTAGTCGCTCAGTCATGTTCAACTTTTTGTGACCCCGTGGACTGTAGCCTGCCAGGCTCCTCTGTCCATGGGGATTCTCCAGGCAAGAATACTGGAGTGGATTGCCATGTCCTCCTCCAGGGGATTTTCCCAACCCAGGGATCGAACCCAGGTCTCCGGCATTGCAGGCAGATTCTTTACTGTCTGAGCCACCAGGGAAGTCCATACTGGGACTTAGTCATGATGAAACATTAATAGATCTGAACAGACTGATTACCAGTAAAGAGATTGAATCCATAATCAAAAATCTCCCAACAAACGAAAGTCCAGACCGGATGGCTTCTCTGGTGAATTTTACCAAACATTCAAAGAATTGATACCAAACCTCCTAAAACTCTTCCAAATACCAGAATAAGAGAGAACTCTCCCAAACTCATGGGCTAGCAATATTCTGATACCAGAACCAGACAGAGATGCCACAAGAAAAGAAATTACAGGCCAATATCCCTGATGAACATAGATGCAAAAATTCTTAACAAAATATGAACAAATTGAATTCACAATTCACTAGAAGAGTCCTACACTATGGTCATGTGGGGTTTGTTCCAGGGATGCAAGGATGGTTCAACATCTACAAATCTGTCACTTAACACATGTGAAAGAACAAAGAAGGATAAAAACCATATGATCATCTCAATAGATTCAGAAAAAAACATTTGACAAGATTCAACATCCATTTATGATAAAAACACTCAACAATTGTGGGTATAACTTTTACTTTGTAGAAAATACTTTTCTTTATAGAAAAATTTTTATAAAAAAAACTTAGAAAACTCCTGCTTATTGAAGTATTTTCATGATGGCTGCTCTTAAATTCTTACCTGATAATTCTAACTGCCAAGTTAGCTTGGCATTGGCATTAGTTGATTGTCTTTTCTCATTCAAATTGTGGTTTTCCTGGTTCTTGGTATGATGAAGGATTTTTTGTTTGTTTTTATATCCTGGATATTTTGGTTATTATGTTGAGTCTTGATCTTATGTAACTCCTCTATTTAGCTGGTAGTCACCCTTCTCAGGTTTAATGTATACTTTCAGGCTTACTTTTATAGATTGTGGCAACAGTGTTTACCACATGTACAAATGTGAGAATTGGACTATAAAGAAAGCTGAGCTCCAAAGTGCTGCTGCCTTTGAACTGTATTATTGGAGAGAACGCTTGAGAGCCTCTTGAACTGCAAGGAGATCAAACCAGTCACTCCTAAAGGAAATCCACCCTGAATATTCATTGGAAGGACTGATGCTGAAGGTGAAATTCCAACACTTTGGCCACCTGATGTGAAGAACTGACTCATTGGAAAAGACCCTGATGCTGGGAAAGATTGAAGGCAGGAGGAGAAGGGGACGACAGAGGATGAGATGGTTGGATGGCATCACCTACTTGATGGACATGAGTTTGAGTAAGCTCCAGGAGTTGGTGATGTACAGGGAAGCCTGGTGTGCTGCAGTCCATGGGGTCACAAAGAGTCAGACATGACTGAGTGACTGAACTGAACTAAACTGAACTGAACAGTGTTTCGTTTTCGAGTTCTTGCATGGTGGCACAGCCTAAGAGGCCAGACACACTTCTATTGGGCCTGGGGCTCTGCATGACACTGGATGGAGGTGGGGAGACGCCTCTATCCATGATGCTGCTTGCCTTGACATCTGATGGAAGAGCACAGAGCACCAGCTCCATTGGGCCTCTCCCTCCCATCCTTTGGCCTGAGAGTGAAGTGAAGTGAAGTAAATTGAAGTAAACTCGCTCAGTCGTGTCCGACTCTTTGCGACCCCATGGACTGTAGCCCACCAGGCTCCTCCGTTCATGGGATTCTCCAGGCAAGAATACTGGAGTGGGTTGCCATTTCCTTCTCCAAAGGATCTTCCCGACCCAGGGATTGAACCCAGGTCTCCCACATTGCAGGCAGACGCTTTAACCTCTACACCACCAGGGAAGCCTGAGAGTAGCTTTTCCTGTTGTTTGTCTGTTTTGTCGATGTCTGGTGTCAATCCAGATTGCAAGCTCCTGTGCTCAACCCTGGGTATGTATGAGGGATAACAAGAAACCCAGGGACACACAGCATGTTGTTCTCAAGTCCTGTGACCCCAGGCTGCCTGCCTTCTCCTTTCCAGCTTTCAGGGTCCTTTTATGGGTGTCTGCTGGATTATGTCCAGGCAGGAGGAGCTGGAAAAGGAAGTCCACACCATCCATCCTGTTCTGGAACTGAAAGTCCAGTTCCGGGAGGTTTTACCATCACAATATTTTTTCTCTAAAACAAGGAGCCATGATGACTCCTAGATGACAGCTTGGCAGATGGCAGCCCACACAAACAGCACTAGGGCTTTAGGCTGCCGGAGGTTCCGATCATTGTGGGGGGCCAGAGAGAGGCAGGCAGAGAGGAGCTGGGAGCGGGAGGCGAGGAAATGGTCCAAAGCATCCTACAGCTGCCCAGCCCACTGTGATGCTGGCCCCACAGATCCCCCGGCTAATGGGGCACGAAATGCAGCATAACATGGAAAGTATCAGTGATCTGGGATGTGGAGACAGAGGGGTGAGGAAAAGAAAAAGGAGGCAGTGAGTGAGGAGGGCAGGACAGGTCACTTTGGGAGCCTCAGCAGCACCTGTTCAGCATTTCCTCACGGACCGAGGGATTGACATTCCTCTCTGGGGGTTGTCACGATCCGTCCCCCTACCTCCCAGAACTCAGGGACCCCTACAAGTGAGACGGGAAGGCAGAGCCAGGCACAGGGCCAGGACGAGCGTCTGGGGAGGCGGGGTCCCCAGGTGGTGCAGGAGGAGGCCACTTTTCTGAGCCGTTCCAGTCCCAGGGATAAAAATACCAGTTTGCAAAATCAGCTGCTAATCTTGTTGCTAGGTAGAGTTCAACCCCAGAATTGCCATTCTGTGCTAAGTTTGGCTGAACAGCTTTTTCTGGGAATTAAGATTCTCAGACTCAGGCCCAGGTCTTAGAGGAGGCATAGGGAGTCAAGTGCTTTGCTTGTAGCCTTGTGAGGGGACAGACAAACAGGGAGCTTGTCACACCCGAACCGTGGTGGTGTGGTGGCTCTGTGGAAGAGGTCCCTACTCTACAGATTCTGTGAAGAGGCAGTACTTGGAGCCCAGGGGTCCCACTAGGGAGGGGCTAAGGGCTGGCTGGCTGGGCTGGGAGCAGGGACACCAGAGTGAACTCCTTTGGGCAGAGCTCCCAATGGCAGAGGGACAAGGCAGAGAGTGGGCTGGTTGCTGTTGAGGACTCTTCTGAGAGAACATGCTTCTGCCCTCACCCAGCCACCATGGCCTCTGCCCAGCGCCTGACCTGATGGCCAGTGTGAATGGGGCGGGGGTGGCAGGGGGGCAGGAGATGCTGCCTAAAACCCTGCCCGTCCAGCTGGGGAGGTGGGACCTGGGGGCCAGAAGCCCCAGGGCACTGTGAGCCCTGGAGGGGTAGGGGAGAGCGTTAGCAGCCAGGCGGAGGGGTTGAGGCTGAGGTGCTCCATACGGAAAGGCCTGGAACTGCTGACAGGGCTGCAGTGGCAGGAGGCATCTTAATGACTGTAATTAAAATGCCAAGGCAGCTCTGTAGCGGCCAGTTGTTCCTGAATCCTGCTGAAGAGCCGCAAGTGCCTGATACCAGGGGCAGCAGGCCAGCCAGGTCCCTCGGGCCTTCAGGCCAGGAGTAGGGAGGGCTATGCCTTCCTGGCAGTGTACCCTCTGGTCCTTCTCCTTCCCGGCCTTGCAGACTTCACAGGGAGAACCAGAGGACCTCCTTCTCAAGCCTGTTTTTGCACCCAGAGTCCCACATTCTGCTTCCCCTGGGCCCCGGCCTTGTTGGGAGGCAGGAAAGTCAAGAGAGAGCTCAGGGCCCCCAAGGACTGCTTGAGGGACCCCAAGCTTCCCAGGCAGAGGCCCATTGTGGGCCACACAGCAATGGCACCAACCAGACTGGTTCCAGCCCCCGTGCTCCCAACCTAGAGCCTCGGTCATACTGAGGAGGCTGGGAGCGGTCCAGGGACCCATCCACGGTCGCTCAGCCACAGTCCTCACCCCTTGCCTGCTGCCTTCTCCTTTCTAGCCCAGGTTGTCAACAGCCTTTGCTTAGGAAGGCTGCCAAGGCTGCACCTCCAAAGTCCCTGGGAGAATGCTGACAGCCCTACCCCTAGCCCCTGCCCCTCCAAGTTTCCTGAGACCCCCATGGCCAGGAGCCATGAGAGAACTTCCCATCCCCTCAATCCACAAAAGGGCCTACAAAGCAGCCTTGTGCAAAGGGCCAGTGCAAATCGGGCCTCCTGAGAGGCTGTCCATGAATTCAAGCGCTCAAGTCCCAGGTGGAACCCAGGCTGGCCCTGCAGCAGGAGGACCCCCAGACACCTTGCCAGATTCGTTCACGCCAGAGGACAGGTCGAGTCCCAGCCCCTCGCCACACAGAGGGAGCTTGGGGCAGAGCGCGATCTTGGCCTCGCCCATGGCTCCACTGGGACCGCTCATGCTCCTGCCTTTCCTCTGCGCTTCCTCCACTCTCTGGAAGAAACAGACGGCACAGGAGCTGCTGTCTGCATGCTCTTTCCATCTTGGTGATTTGCCAGGATTAAGAGCCCACTGCAGTTGCATTTGGGTTGGGACCACAAGCAGCGAAAAGTTGGTGAAAGAAGACCCTTTTCTTCTAAACTGTGACACTGCAGAAGAGAATGAATCCTGGGTCTGGGCTGCGAGTTTGATTTAGAACACAGCCCTGGCAGTCCTGGAGCTTGGCTGGCGGCCATCAGAGGCCACAGGAGGGCAGCATGCTTGCTCTCCTAGAAGCAGAAGGCGGGGCTGCCAGGCCTGTCCTCCTCCTACGGGCCACCAGCTGTTCTTTTTGTTTGTTTGTTTTAATAACAGCTTTATTGAGGTCTAATTCACATAGCATAAAATTCACCCTTTTAAAGTGTACAATTCGTGGTTGTTAATGTATTCACAGTTATGCAACCATCACCACTATCTAAATGCAGAATATTTTAATCACCCCCAAAAGAAACCTCATACCCATTAGCAGTCACTCCTTATTCCACCCACCCACCCACATCCCCAGGCCTCATCAACCACTAATCTGTCTGTATGAACTTGCCTGTGTCATAAGATAGTGTTGGACCCCTACCTCACACCATACACAAAGATTAACTCAAAATGGATAAACCACCCAAATATAAGAGCTAAGAGCATAACATTCTTAGAAGAAAACAAATCTTTGAACTTCAGATTTTATATTGGCTTCTTAAGTATTACACCATAAAGCAAAAAAAAAACTAGATAAAGTAGACCTAATTAAAATTAAAAATTGGGGGGCATCAAAAGACATTATCAAGAAAGTGAAAATACAACATACAGAGTAGAAGAAAATAAGTGTTTCACATCCAGAATGTAGAAAGAACAACAACTCAATGAGAAAAAGACAAACCAACTAAAATATGGGGAAAGGATCTCAATAGACATTTCTTCAAAGTGCGTAGACAAATAACCAATAAGCAGACAAAAAGATCCTCCATATCATCAGTCAATAGAGAAATGCAAAAACCACAGTGAGGTACATTTCACCTGTACTAGGACAGTTGTCTTGCCTGGAGAATCCCAGGGATGAGGGAGCCTGGTGGGCTGCCTCTATGGGGTTGCACAGAGTTGGACACGACTGAAGCGACTTAGCAGCAGCAGCAGCAGCAGCAGGACAGTTACAATTTTTTTAGAAAAGCAAGTGTCGGTGAGGATGTGGAGAAGCTGGAACCCTTGCATATTGCTGGTGGGAATGAAAAATGGTGAAGTCACTATAGCAAACAGTTTGGTGGTTCCTCAAAAAGGTAAACATAGAAGTACCATACGATCTAGCAATCCCACTCCTAGATAAATGCCCAAATGAATTGAAAACAGGTTCAAACAGATACTTGTGCATCCATGTTGATTGCCTCATTATTCGCAATAGCCAAAGGGTAGAAACAACTGACCACCTGCCAATGCAGGAGACGCAAGAGACTCGGGCTCCATCCCTGGGTCTTGAAGATCCCCTGGAGAATGGCACAGCAACCCACTCCAGTGTTCCTGCCTGGAGAATCCCAAGGACAGAAGAGCCTGGCAGGCTGCAGCCCATAGAGCGGCAAAGAGTCGGACACGAGTGAAGCAACTTAGCACACACAGGAACAACTGAAATGTCCATCCACTGGTGAATGGATAAGCAAAATGTATCAATAGTATATCCAGATAGCAAAAATATAATTCATCCATAAAAATGAATGACTTTCTGATATAGTAGTTCACCCTTATCCATAGTTTCACTTTCCAAGGTTTCAGTTACCTTGGTCAACTGTAACCCAAAAATAGGAAATGGGAAATTTTAGAAACAGACAATTCCTAAGTCTTAAATTTCTACCATTCTGAGTAGTGTGTTGAAATCTAACACCATTCTGTCCAAGATCCCCAATCATCGCCATTGTCAGCTTATGACATTCAGCCACTGACATCATCACGGCTCCATGTTCCAGGATCACCCTAAGCAGATAATCCTCCTTCTGACACATCAGTAGAAGGTCAATGATAGTTTGATGCTACATCACAATGCCTACTTCATTCATACTACTTTATCTCATCTTGTATGCATTTTGTCATTTCACGTCATCACAAGAAAAGTAAAATAGTACAATAATATATTTTGAGAAAGAGATCACATTCACATAATTCTTTTATACAGTATATTGTTATATTTGGCTCTCCCAGTGGCTTAGTGGTAAAGAATTTGCCTGCCAATGCAGGAGATGTGGGGTCGATCCCTGGGTAGGGCAGATCCCCTGGAAGAGGAAATGGCGACCCACTCCAGTATTCTTGCCTGGAAGATCTTATGGACACAGGAGTGTGGTGGGCTACAGTCCACAGAGTCACAAAGAGTTGGATACAACTGAGCACACGTGGCGTACATTGTTGTATTTATTGTATTATGATAGTTAATCTCTTATTATGCCTAATTTGTAAATGAAACTTGATCACAGCTATTCCTGTATAGAAAAAACACAATATACATAGTGCTTAGTACTATCTGCAGTTTGAGGCATCTACTGGGGAGCTTCGTCAAGGCTGTATATTGTCACCCTGCTTATTTAACTTGTATGCAGAATGCATCATGAGAAACGCTAGGCTGGAGGAAGCACAAGCTGGAATCAAGATTGCCGGAAGAAATATCAATAACCTCAGATATGAAGATGACACCACCCTTATGGCAGAAAGTGAGAAAGAACTAAAGAGCCTTTTGATGAAAGTGAAAGAGGAGAGTGAAAAAGTTGGCTTAAAGCTCAGCATTCAGAAAACGAAGATCATGGCGTCCGGTCCCATCACTTCATGGCAAATAGATGGGGAAACAGTGGAAACGGTGTCAGACTTTATTTTTCCGGGCTCCAAAATCACTGCAGATAGTGATTGCAGCCAAGAAATTAAAAGACGCTTACTCCTTGGAAGGAAAGTTATGACCAACTTAGACAGCATATTAAAAAGCAGAGACGTTACTTTGCCAACAAAGGTCCATCAAGTTAAGGCTATGGTTTTTCGAGTGATCATGTATGGATGTGAGAGTTGGACTGTGAAGAAGGCTGAGCACTGAAGAATTGATGCTTTTGAACTGTGGTGTTGGAGGAGACTCTTGAGAGTCCCTTGGACTGCAAGGAGGGCAACCAGTCCATCCTAAAGGAGATCAGTCTTGGGTGTTCATTGGAAGGACTGATGTTGAGGCTGAAATTCCAATACTTTGGCCACCTGATGCAAAGAGCTGACTCATTGGAAAAGACCCTGATGCTGGGAAAGATTGAGGGCAGGAGGAGAAGGGGATGACAGAGGATGAGATGGCTGGATGGCATCACCGACTCAACGGGCATGGATTTGGGTGGACTCCAGGAGTTGGTGATGGACAGGGAGGCCTGGTGTGCTGCAGTTCATGGGGTCACAAAGAGTTGGACATGACTGAGTGACTAACTGGACTGAACTGGGGAACTTAGAATGTTTGGATGAGGAGAGATTACTGTACAGGCTACTTTGTGGACAAGATTTGCAAACATTATGCTAGGGAAATAAGCCAGATGCAAAAAATGACAAATTGTGTATGATCCCATTTATCTGAAATATCTAAGACGGGCAAATTCATAGAGATGGAAAGTAGATTAGAGGTTACCAGTCTCCGGAGGGTGGTGGGATGGGGAGTTATTACTGAATGACCACAGAGGTTCTGTTTGGAGTGATGAAAAATTTAGAAAGGCACAATAGTAGTGATGATTGCACAACAATGTACTTAAATATCATTGAACTGTACACTTAAAATAGTTGAGATGGTAACTTTTATAATATATATATTTTAATATAATAAAAAACAACTTAAAATTTTGTGTGTGTATTTCATTTCCAAGGGAGAGACTGGTTGCCTGGACGAGTTGATTTACCTCCTAAGTCTCAGTTTCCACATTTGTAAAATGAAGACAGACATAGTACCTATCCTATGAGGCTGCTATAAAAATCAAATGGCATAATACATGTAAGTACTTAGTATCAAGTCTGGCACACAATGAGGGCTCCTTGGAGAGGAGCAGTCATCATCATTTATTCTGTGTGTTTGGGTGTGTGAGAGAGAGACCTGTCCAGTTTTATGTCATCCCTTCCTCGAGTTTCTACTTCCAGCTATGGTGGAGAACTTGGCTAGACACTGTGAACAATTAGAAAATCCAGACAAAAAAATCGGTTTGAAGGCATCTGAGAGCTGCAGACAACCATGAATTGAGGAGCCAAGTTTTCCAAGAAAAGAGAACTGGAGAGATGTGAGCTGACATTCTGCACACCACTTAAATCTTCAGAAGTGAACCAATTCTTGGCTTAGAGAGTCTACGAATCTGAGCATAGGGCTACTATTGCTAAAAGGCAAAGAAGCCAGCATAATTTTCTATGCATACATGGAGAAGGGAAGACATTTTTAATTATAGCGCCAAAAATTGGCCAGGACTGAAGAGGCTGGAAGCTTCAAACTCAGATGTGGCCCCTAAAGCATTTGCCTGTATATTAAATGCATGTGAGAGGCTAAGAACCGAGGAGTGGAATTTTCAATAATCTCATGGTTATGAAGAGACAAAAATCGGAACTTAGAATCTGAATTGGGGCCTGGGGAAGGCTGTACCCTGGGAATGGGTGTGAACCAAAGACAGAAGGAGACAGAAGGGCTGAAATCCTGCCTCCCGTTACTTTGGACTAAAGTAGTCTGTCCCCACACTAGCTGCCTCCAGAGGATAAGATGAACCCTCTCTGGAGAAATGTAGAAGAATCCAGAAACCTCAATTGTCATGGACAGTGTCCAGCATTCGGTGGTAAATTATCGACATACCAAGAAGCTCTTAGATGACACAGATTTTGGAATTACCGGACAGGCCTTAAAATAACTGTTATTGATATTTTAAAGAAAATAGATGATGAGATAAAGAATTTCATTAGAGAAGTATATATTTTATACATTCTGAGCTGAAAACATAATAATTGATGTTTAGAATAAGCCAGTGGATTTATGATGGGACACAAGAGAATAAAGAACTAATGAAAGTTGATTGACAGGGTTAGTAGAAGCCAGGACGATAGAAAATACCAAGGCTGATGCACAAAGATGGACAAAAAGAAAATATGGAACATGTTGAAAAGTTGTAAAACATGTACACTAGATTCCAAGAAAGAGAAAGAGCAAGAAATATTAATGGACATAATGGCAGATGATTTTAAAAATAAATGAATGCTATCAGCCCACAGATTCAAGATACTCAATGAACCCACAAGCAGGATAAATACAAAGATAATCTTAAAAGGAGCCAGACTAAAAATAAGTAACTACAATGTAACTTCAAAGGAGTGACAATCAGACATAGCAGAGTTTTCAACACAAATGAATAATCAGAAGGCAATAGAAAAAACATTTTTAAGTGCTGGCAAAAATAAACACCAACCTAGAATACCATAGAATTTGGTAGCAAAAATCTTCTTCAGAAGTGAGGGTGAAATGAAGACATCTCAGGAAAAATAGAAAAAATTAAAAAGTGAAAATCTTCATCGTGTGTGCATGTTAAGTCGCTTTAGTCATGTTCCACTCTGTGCAACCGCATAGACTGTAGCCCACCAGGCTCCTCTGTATGTGGGATTCTCCAAGCAAGAATACTAGAGTGGGTCGCTATGCCCTGCTCCAGGGGATCCTCCCAATCCAGGGATGGGCAGGTGAGTTCTTTACCACTAGCGTGACCTGGGAAGCCCACATTAATTGTAAAGGGATGAATTATTTCAAGATAAAGACTAAGACAGACTGGATCAAAACAAACTATATGTTGCTACAGGAGGCATATCTTAAATGTAAGGATGCAGAGAGTCTGACAATAAAAGGATGGGAAAATATAGACCATGTGTGTTTCAGATCCTTAAGACTACTCTCAGGCTTGGTGGTTTGCTAGGACTGACAGGAGGACTCAGAGGAGCTGTTATAGTCACAGTTACTTTTTTTTTTTTAAGCAGACAGAAATAGATTACAATCAGCAAAGGGGAAAGGTGCATGAATGAAATCTAGGGGAAACCAGGCACTAGTTTCCAGGGGTATCCCTCCCAATGTGTGTGTGTGTGTGTGTGTGTGTGTGCTAAGCTGCTTCAGTTGTGTCTGATTCTTTGTAACCCTATGGACCATAGCCCTCCAGGCTCCTCTGTCCATAGAATTTTCCAGGTGCTGGATGGGTTGCCATGCACTCCTCCAGGAAATCTTTCTGACCCAAAGACTGAACCCACATCTCTTATGTCTCTTGCACTGGCAGGTGGATTCTTTACTATGGGCGTAACCTGGGAAACTGCCCTCCCACTGCCCCCAGTGAAGCTGCTTAATTTTCCTGATAACAAAGTGTGATAATACACATGTGTGCTGTGTGCGCTTAGTTGCTCAGTCATGTCTGACTCTGCAACCCCATGGAGCAGAGTCCTGCCAGGCTCCTCTGTCCATGGGGATTCTCCAGGCAAGAAAACTGGAGTGGGTTGCCTTGCCCTCCTCCAGGGGGTCTTCCCAACCCAAGTATCGAACCCAGGCCTCCTGCGTTACAGGAGGATTTGTTTACCGTCTGAACCACCACGGAAGCCTGATAACACACATGAAGCACTGCCAACTAAGGAGTTTACCCGAGCCTTGATGTCAAGGGTTTATTTTGGGAGTTGGCTGCACTGTCTAATGAATAGGCTTAGTAGCTCAGTCTGCAGCCCCCAGAGATAAAGCCAATACAGGGTAGCCCAGGGCCTCAGGCTACACCACAAGTCACGTTAGCACATCTGTGTGATTGTATAGGTCAGCTAGGGCTGCTGCTGCTAAGTTGCTTCAGTCGTGTCCGACTCTGTGCGACCCCATAGATGGCAGCCCACCAGGCTCCCCCGTCCCTGGGATTCTCCAGGCAGGAACACTGGAGTGGGTTGCCATTTCCTTCTCCAATGCATGAAAGTGAAAAGTGAAAGTGAAGTCAGTCATGTCCAACTCTTCGCGACCCCATGGACTGCAGCCCACCCGGCTCCTCTGTCCATGGCATTTGCCAGGCAAGAGTACTGGAGTGGGGTGCCATCGCCTTCTCCGATAGGTCAGCTAGGCTGCCATAATAAAATTCCATAGACTGGGTAGCTTAAACAAGAGAAATTTATTTTCTCACAGTTCTGGAGACTGGAACATTGAGATGTCAGTGTTGATCTCTCTGAGACCTCTCTCCATGGCTGGCAGAGGGCACCTTTTCCATGTGTCTGCCCATGACTTTTCCTGTGCATCTGTAGTATCTCTGTGTGTCCTCATCTCCTTATAACGACATTAGCAAAATTGTATTAGGGCCCACCCAAATGACCTCATTTCACCACCCTTATGGCAGAAAGTGAAGAGGAGCTAAAAAGCCTCTTGTTGAAAGTGAGAGAGGAGAGTGAAAAAGTTGACTTAAAGCTCAACATTCAGAAAACGAAGATCATGGCATCTGGCCCCATCACTTCATGGGAAATAGATGGGGAAACAGTAGAAACAGTGTCGGACTTTGTTTTCTTGGGCTCCAAAATCACTGCAGATGGTGACTACAGCCATGAAATTAAAAGGTGCTTACTCCTTGGAAGAAAAGTTATGACCAACCTAGATAGTATATTCAAAAGCGGAGACATTACTTTGCCGACTAGGGTCCGTCTAGTCAAGGCTATGGTTTTTCCTGTGGTCATGTATGGATGTGAGAGTTGGACTGTGAAGAAGGCTGAGTGCAGAAGAATTGATGCTTTTAACTGTGGTGTTGGAGAAGACTCTTGAGAGTCCCTTGGACTGCAAGGAGATCCAACCAGTCCATTCTGAGGGAGATCAACCCTGGGATTTCTTTGGAAGGAATGATACTAAAACTGAAGCTCCAGTACTTTGGCCACCTCATGTGAAGAGTTGACTCATTGGAAAAGACCCTGATGCTGGGAGGGATTGGGGGCAGGAGGAGAAAGGGATGACTGAGAATGAGATGGCTGGATGGCATCATGGACTCAATGGACGTGAGTCTGAGTGAACTCCGGGAGTTGGTGATGGACAGGGAGGCCTGGCGTGCTGCGATTCATGGGGTCGCAAAGAGTCGGACATGACTGCACTACTGAACTGAACTGAACTGATCTTTAAAGACCCTCTCTCCAAATACACTCACACTCTGAAGTACTGTGGACTTGAGTTTTAACATCTGGATTTGTAGCGGACACAATCAAATTCATAACCCTGGTCAACCTGATAGAGCATTGCCCAAGATCTCAGGAATATCAAAACACGAGTTTTAGCAAGGATATTCCAAGAGCTCAGAAGTTATTTCACAGAAGCCAGCCAAGGATCAGGCCTTTCTTGGAATGTGCAGGATTTGGCAAACCAAGTCTGGTGTGTTAACCCTTTATTCCATACCATACAGTCACTAACCAAAAACAAGCTAATGCAATTATACTATCAGTAGATTAAAAAAAAACACTTAGAAAATAAAGGTAACTGGAGATAGACATAATAATTAAAAAGTGTACTTGCCAGAAATACACAAAGATTAGAAATTTTATATAAATCTAGTAAGCTCAAAACATATAAAGTAAAAATTGACAATACTAAAAGGAGAAACTTCAAAATTGGCAGAGTGAAGACTTCAACCCATCTCCCTTAATTTATGAGAACAAGAGGACAAAAATCTCAGTAAGGACAAGATCTGAATAACATGAATAACAAACTTGATATCTTTGATATATATGGAACATTACAAAAATTGATCATATGGTTGAACTACAGGTTTCAACACATATTAAGAGACTTAAGTTATTCAGATCACATCTTAGGAGTGGCTGGTAACTTGTATTCTGTTAAAAACTATCTGCAAAAACATTCTTAGTGATGAAATATTGAAAACATTCCCCTTGAGATTGGGAATGAAACAGGATATCTATAATCACCCTACTGTTCAGCATTGTACTGAAGAGCTTCAGTCAGTCAATTCAGTTGCTCAGTCATGTCCAACTCTTTTTGACCCCATGGACTGCAGCACACCAGGCTTCCTTGTCCATCACCAGCTCCTGGAGTTTACTCAAACTCATGTCCATCGAGTCAATGATGCCATCCAACCATCTCATCCTCTGTCGTCCCCTTCCCTCCTGCCTTCAATCTTTCCCAGCATCAGGGTCTTTTCCAATGAGCCAGTTCTTCACATCAGATGGCCAAAGTATTGAAGAGTTTATCCAGTTCTAAAGGCAAGTAGATAAAGACCCAAAGTTTGAAAATGAAGAAATAAAATGATCATTATTTAGAGATGACATTATTGTGCAAATAAAATGTCCAAAAGAATTTCAGGCAACTTACTAGAATTAATATGTGAAATTAGCAAGGTTGCTGGCTATAATTAATATTTTAAAATTTGTATTTATATGTACCAAAAATAAGTAAAATATTTTAAGAATTATCACTTTTTATGGGATTAAAAAACACCAAATACTTAGTAATAAAACTAACAAAAGACATGCAACACATTTACATAGGAAATTAAGAGCTTTATTAAAGTACACCTAAATCAACGGAAGGACCTATGCCACATTTGTGGATTGGAAGATGATACTGAAATAATTTCAACACTCTGCAATCTGAGCTATGTATTTAATGCACATTACCACCTCCCCCATAATATCAGCTGTTGTGTTTGTGTGTGTGTGAAATTGACAAGCTGACCCTAAAATCTACCTGAAATTTCAAAGGACTAAGAAAGGTAAGATGAACTGGAAGAGGAGGAACAGAGAAACAACAGACAGAAGGCTGTAGGACTTGTACCAGCAGCAGCATCACTCACCGCACAGCTTCAGTAAATATCCAGGGTGGCCTCAGTCAAGAATAGACAAATAGGCCAATGGAACTGAACTGAGTTCAGTTCAGGCCCACACATGTATGACAAAATTACTACTTGCTTATAAATCAGGGGAAGGAGAGTTTTTTCCAAAATTACTGCTGGGTGGATTGAATATACATATGGAAAAGTACTTTTGATGCTTCAGTTCAGTTCAGTCGCTCAGTCGTGTCCGATTCTTTGCGACCCCATGAATCGTAGCACACCAGGCCTCCCTGTCCATCACCAACTCTTGGAGTTCACTCAGACTCAAGTCCATTGAGTCCGTGATGCCATCCGCCATCTCATCCTCGGTCGTCCCCTTCTCCTCCTGCTCCCAATCCCTCCCAGCATCAGAGTCTTTTCCAATGAGTCAACTCTTCGCATGAGGTGGTCAAAGTACTGGAGTTTCAGCTTTAGCATCATTCCTTCCAAAGAAATCCCAGGGCTGATCTCCTTCAGAATGGACTGGTTGGATCTCCTTGCAGTCCAAGGGACTCTCAAGAGTCTTCTCCAACACCACAGTTCAAAAGCATCAATTCTTTGGTGCTCAGCCTTCTTCACAGTCCAACTCACATTCATACATGACCACTCGAAAAACCATAGCCTTGACTAGACGGACCTTAGTTGGCAAAGTAATGTCTCTGCTTTTGAATATGCTATCTAGGTTGGTCATAACTTTTCTTCCAAGGAGCAAGTGTCTTTTAATTTCATGGCTGCAGTCACTATCTGCAGTGATTTTGGACCCCTAAAGAATAAAGTCTGACACTGTGTCCACTGTTTCTCTATTTCCCATGAAGTGATGGGACCGGACTTCTGATGCTTACTTTATACTATACGCACACAAATACACACACGTGTGTGCATATGCACATACCTCTAATTCACAAGGATTGTAGAACTAATTCATAGGGATAAACAATAAAGCTGTAAGAAAAAAACATAGAATATCTTTATGACCTTGGGAATAGGCAATAATCTCTTAAATAGGATATAAAAAGCCCAATGCCATTGAGGAAAAAATTGATACATTTAATCACATTGAAATTAAGAACTTATACTGGTCAAAATACACTATTAGTGATGTGCACAGACTTCCCTGCTTGTCCAGTGGATTAAAATCTGCCTGCCAATGCAGGGGACATGAGTTTGATCCTTCGCCTGGGAAGATTCCACTTGCTGTGGGACAACTAACTTGTACACCACAACTACTGAGTCTGCGCCCTGGAGCCCACAAGCTGTAACTACTGAAGCCTGTGTGCCCAAGAGCAGACGGTCCACAAGAGAAGCCACCACAGTCAGAAGCCCGTGCACGGCAACTGAGAAAGCCTGTGTGCAGCAATGAAAACTGAACATGGCCCAAAATAAATAGACATAAATTAATTAAAAAATAATGTTCAAGAAGGTGAAAAGGCAAGCCACAGGGTGACAAAAGATACTTCCAGTGTATGTATCTGACAAAGGATCCTGATCTAGAATATACAAAGAATTTTTACAAGTCAATAAGAAAAAGACAACTAATAGAAAAATGGGGGAAAATATGAACTGCACTTCACAAAAAGAGATAGCCAAAGGTTCCTAAAACATATGAGAAGGTTGGCAGGGACATGAAAGTTAGGATCACAGTGTAATACACACCCACCCGAATGGCCCAAAGTTTTACCAGTTTATACTCCCTAGACTGTGGAGCCGGAGAAAGCAATGGCACCCCACTCCAGTACTCTTGCCTGGAAACTCCCATGGATGGAGGAGCCTGGTGGGCTGCAGTCCATGGGGTCGCCAAGAGTTGGACATGACTGAGCGACTTTACTTTCACTTTTCACTTTCATGCATTGGAGAAGGAACTGGCAACCCACTCCAGTGTTCTTGCCTGGAGAATCCCAGGGATGGCGGAGCCTGGTGGGCTGCTGTCCATGGGGTCGCACAGAGTTGGACACGACTGAAGCGACTTAGCAGCAGCAGCAGCAGACTATGGAGCAGCCCAAACTCACAGTGTTGGTAGGAATGTAACTTGGCAAAAACCACTGTGGGAAACCTTTGCAGATTGTAAGTTGTCCTCTCTGGGATTCCAGTCTGGTCTGTCACCCACAGCCTGAAAACAGTTATCTCATACATTTTGTCCAGTTTTATGGTTATCTGAGGAAAGGTTACTCTAGTTCCAGTTCGTCCATAATATTTAGACATGGAAGTCATAAGTAAGCTTCTTTTTTAAAAAAAATTATTGTAATTTTAATTTTAATTTATTTATTTAGGCTCTGCTGGGTCTTTGTTGCAACATCCGGGCTTCTCTAAAGTTACTGCTCATGGGCTCTAGACGCATGGGCTCAGTTGCAGTGAGAGTGTTAGTTGCAGTTTGTGGGGTCTTGGCTTCCTGACCAAGGATCAAATACAAGTCCCCTGCATGGAGCATGGAGTCTTCACCAATGACCCACCAGGCAAGTCCTGAAAGCAAACTTCTTGATGGAGAAGGTGACGTTTGTCTCCACCCACTGCTCCCACCACCTGTGATACTTCTCTGCCTGGACACTTCTCAGGCCTGGATTCCAGAATGTCTCCTCTCTGGTTCTCTCACCCTCAGTTTGCTCCTTAGTTTTAGTTTTTTGGCTACGACATATGGCTTGTGGGATCTAGGATCTTAGTTTCCCGACCAGAGATTGAACCCAGGTCTCGGCATTGAACATGCCGAGTCCTAACCACTGGACCACCAGGGAACTCCTGGCTTTCTCCCTCTGATCTCTTTCAGCACCCCTTCCTCACCTTCCTGCAGGCTTCCCCTGGAGACCTACAAATGGCCCTTTACTCTCTTCCAGGTGCATTCACTATGGCTCCCACCTGCCTCCTTCACATAATTCCCTGGTCTGGATCTTCACTTCCCATCTGTGCTCTGGCCTGAGGGCTTATCTTCACCTGACGCTGCAGGTGGTGGTGCCAGGAGGCTCTTTCTCAACACCGAGAAGTGGAACTTACTACCTAGACCTCAAACCTGTTCCTCTCTCGTGTCTCCCTCCCCCGCTGCCCCCTCAGCAGGGTCATGCAGCATCTCCCCTCCCCCGACTTCTCCATTGCAGTGGCCACCAAGTCATAATTCCAAATGGATACCTTCTGTGCTCGGTTGCTTCAGTCGTGTCCGACTCTTTGCGACTCCGTGGACTGTAGCCTGCCAGGCTCCTCTGTCCATGGGATTCTCCAGGCAAGAGTACTGGAGTGGGTTGCTGTGCTCCCTGCACGGGATCTTCCCGACCCAGGGATTGAACCTGCATCTCCTGCATTGGCAGGCAGAGTCTTTACCAACTGAGTCACCTGGGAACCTTCTAGCTCCCTGCCAATGACAGTAGCTATTACTAGTATTGTTAATATTAACACCAGAAGAAGGTCAGATGTGCAGCTTCCAGGGTGTGGCCTTCAACAGCTTCTCTTGGGAGGTGAGGGGAAGGTGAGGAGGTTTCTGTAGACCCTGGTTCCTAGATGAGGACAAGGATCTGCATGGCCCCCCGCAGAACTCTAAGCAGGAAGACCTGGACACCAGTCACTATGATAGAGACCCAGTCATGTGGCAGGGAGCTGCTGAGGTGTGAAGGGAGCCTGCCTGGGGACTGGCTGCCATTGGGTGGCTGCTTTAGAGCCCACCTAAGCTGCTGTTCAGCAGGCCTGCCAGCCAGTCTGCTGAGGCCCCAAGAGTATGGAGAGGGCTTCTGTAGTCACCTCCCTGAAGGAGAGGGACCTCCTCCCTCTGTGACTGTCCTATATGTGTCTGTTAGTTGCTCAGTCATGTCAGACTCTTTGCAACTCTCTGGACTGCAGCTCTTCAGGCTCCTCTGTCCATGGGGCTCTCCAGGCAAGAATACTGGAGTAGGTAATCATTCCCTTCTCCAGGGGATCTTTCCGACCCATGGATGGAACCTGGTCTCCTGCATTGCAGGCAGATTCTTTCCCGTCTGAGCCACCAGCGAAGCCCATGAGTGTCCTGTATGAGAGCCCCCAAACTGTTGTGGCCTGCTAGCCTGGGGGTGCAGTGCAGAGGGGTCAGAGACTGGGGAGAGTGGCAGGAGGGCTGTATCCATGGTATGAAGCTTCTCCTGACCTACTAGGAAGGCCAGATGCAGGCGGGAGCTGGCGGAGGCCAAGAACCTTGGGCTGGGGTCTGGGCAAGAGCGAGGCCACTCCGTTCTGTGGGCCTCAGGGTCCACCCACAACTTTGCTTCCACCCACTGCCCTCATGGCCTCTGGGTGAAGGAGAGCCCAGACACCTGGGAGACCCTCATAGGATGACTGCAAGAGGGGGAGGCCCTGCACCCGGGCACCTCAGAGCAGGGCCCAGGGGAGTCCTGGCAGGATAAGGGAATGTGGTCCGAGAGGGAGTTAAAAATGCTACCTCCCCTCTGCTCCCGAGACCCAGGCTTTGTTCCTGCAGTTAGGAAGGAGGACCCAGCTAGCTCAGAGGTAGGCATTGCATCCCTGGGGCCAAGACCTGTGATCTTACAGCTCTGTTTCCATCACTGGACTGCTTTCAGGTGGCATCGCACAGCCAACTGGATCACCTGCCTCCAGGCCTGGGGAGGGCTTCCCCCACCACTCTCCTACCCCTAATCCACCGGGCCGCACCACTATCAGCCCCACGCCTCAGAACCGTGTGTCCTCGTTAGCGAAGTGGTGGCCACGTGCCCACATGTGGAAGGCTCCGGCTAGACCAGCACTCGAGCTACTCTGGCTGTGTGTGGCCTGGCCGTGGCCTGACACCTGTAAGGGTGCGCATGTCTGCAGTGTCCCGTAATTATGGTGGCTGTGTGCAAACTGCATTATATTTGGCTCCCCCCACGCACGAGGCTCTTGTTTCCACGGAGCTCTCCCTCCCCATGTGTCACGTGGCCCAGTATCTCCATCCCTTCCTCCGCGGATCTGCCAGGCCAGTCCCAGAGGGGGGCGATTTGGGCTGTTTCCAGTTTTCTGGTTTATAAATAACACCGCTGTGCATGTCTTTATTACAAATCCTTCTTTCCTCTGAAACCCTGAATAACTAAGCCCCACGAGGCACCGGTGCCCAGCGAGCACATCCTTCCAAACACTCCTTGCTTCCTGGCACATCCTACCTGTGTTGCGTAGACCCTTGCTATGTGCGCTGGCCTGGCAAGTGCACAAAAGGGCACCAGGGGCGGGAACGCAGCCTCTGCCAGGCTCACAGGCATAAACAAACCAAACAAAAAGTAAAGGAGGAGCACCCAGTATTTCCTAATGTTTTATTCCTTTAAATTTGCAACAATCTCTTCTGTGCAACTGGATAGAGGTCAGGTGCGATGGGCCCTGGTCATTCCCCAGTCATGGCTCTTGCTTTTGTTTGCTTATCTTTTTTTTAAAATTTTCATTGTTTTTTTTGTAGTACAAATATAATATGTGAAAATATTCTTGTGCAAATTCACCATAGTTTTTGCATTTCTTCTATGGTATTTTACTCTTTTTTTGAGTCTCCATGAGTCATTTATATTTTCCTAGAAAATTTTCCATTTCAACTATGCTTTTCCATTTATTGGTAAAATGCTGTGCATAATGTTCGTTTGTGATCATTATCTCTTTGTTTCATTTTTGTCTTTCTTTTCAACTTTTTTTTGACCTATGTTTGCTATTGGCCAAACTTGTCAAAAGTTTGTCTATTTTACTATGAATTTTTTTTTCAAATGTTTGGTATTACTGGTTAGTTGAACGTAGCTTGTTTATTTCACGGATTTCTCTTTGGTTTTATCACACTCCTCCCTTTACCTTTCTCGGGGTTGTTTTTCTTTGCCAGCGTCTTCAGCTGTAAATCTCAGCTTATTCTCAATCTCACTCATTTTCTGGTAAATCAAACTGGCTTATCTACTAGGAACACTGCCTGGCCGCACCCTACAGCCTATGAGGCACGTTGGTTTCACTTGTGTCCGTCCATGGTTCATTTTTGTAGTTTCTGTAGTTTATAATTTACATTTACTGCCGAGCGGATTTATTTGGCTTCCTTTAGTTATTTATTTTTTAATATTATTGCACTGTTGCCGCTGATGCCTGCTTTTGTCAAATTTTTTGAGACCCGCTCTATTTTCTGATCCTCAGCCAAGCACTGAGACTGTTCCACGTGACTGAGAAGAACATGTATTCTCCACAGTTGACGCCAACATTTTGTGCAATTTTAAAGTTAGGGGTAATTTACATACATAATGATATGTCACTGGCATGTAAGTTACATTCACATAAAAATGCACTGATAAGAGTATGGTTTTTGTATAGTATATGTTTTTGACAAATGTATACCCTTGTGGTGGTGTTGTTCAGTCGCTAAGTCATGTCCAACTCTTTTGTGACCCCATGGACTGTAACCCACCAGCCTCTTCTGTCCAGGGGATTTCCCAAGTAAGAATACAGGAGTGCGTTGCCATCTCCTTCTCCAGGAGATATTCCCGACCCTGAATCAAACTTGTGTCTCCTGCATTGGCAGGTGGATTCTTTACCACTAGCGCCACCTGGGAAGCTTACCCTTGTGTAATCACAAAGAAATAGAGACCATTTCTACCACCTCAGAATCTTCCCTCAGGCTGCCGGGGGCTGATCTCAGCATTCCCTGAGCCTCTGCTGTGCAGCCGCTTTTATGATTTCTATAGCCATGGGTTAGTTCTAGAATTTTGTAGAAATGGTATCTCGCAGCATGTGTTCCTTGTGTCTGGTGTCTGGCTTCTTTTATTCAACTTTAGTTCTGAGAGATTTGCTCCTGTTGTCAAGTGTATCAGTAGTGATTCTTATTTACATACACCGATTTGTTTACCTGCTCTCCTGTATATGGACATTTACGTTGCTTCCAGTTTCAGCTGCTATGAATAGAGTTGCTATAAATATTGCTGTACAAATGTCTTTTTTTTTCTTTTGATAAACATTTTTTTTTCTTTTGGGTAAATACCTAAGAGAGGAATTAGTGGGTCATAGGGAAGGTATTTGGTTAGCTTTATAAGAAACTGCCAAACAGCTATTGAAAGTGCTGTCCCTAATTCTGTACATTTTCTTTTAGAGTATTTTGCATCTGTTAAAAACAGTAAATCCTAACAGCTATTAGATATTAGCTCCTGTCACAAAGCAGAGACTCTCAGTTGGGATCAGAATTAGACTCCCAAGCTGGCGTGTACTCAGGCCCCTGCATCTTTCTATAGCAGTGGGCTCTGCAGACATTGACTCTTTAGGACTGATACCCAAAGAATTGGTGGGCCATGTCACAGGCCAGGTGGCAGAGAATTCTGCTTGTCCCCAAGATGCATTTTCCCCTCTACTTCAGTGATGAATCTCCGTATTTTAGCTGAGTCAAGGCCTTTTCCCCAGGATCTTTTGCAGCTAAGTAAAGTCATGGATAGATTCTGGACAATGGGCCATTAAGGAGAGGGTCATGTGGCCAAAAACTGATGAGGGCCCTCAGACCATCCTCCCTTTTGCTATCTGGCCACTAGAACACGGATGTGATGGTAGGGTCACCATCACCACCATTATCACCACCATCATTATTACCATTACCACCATCATTATCACTATCTTTAAAACTTAACATTCAAAAATTAGGTCAAGGCATCTGGTCCCATCATTTCATAGCAAATAGATGGGGGGAAAGTGGAAACAGTGACAGTTTTTATTTTCTTGGGCTCCAAAATCACTGCAGACAGTGACTGCAGCCACAAAATTAAAAGACGCTTGCTCCTTGGAAGAAAAGATATGACAAACCTAGACAGAATATTAAAAAGCAGAGACATCACTTTGCCAACAAAGATCTGTATAGTCAAAGCTATGATTTTTCTAGTAGTCATGTACTGATGTGAGAGCTGGACCATAAAGAAGGCTGAGGGTCGAAGAATTGATGCTTTTGAATTCTGGTGCTGAAGAAGATCCTTGAAAGTTCCTTGGACAGCAAAGAGATCAAACCAGTCAATCCTAAAGGAAATCAACTCTGAATATTCATTGGAAAGACTGATGCCAAAGTTGAAGCTCCAATACTTTGGCCACCTGATGTGCAGAGCAGACTCATTGGAAAAGACCCTGATGCTGGGAAAGATAGAGGGCAAGAGGAGAAGGGGGCAACAGAAGATGAGATGGTTGGATGACATCACCGACTCAATGCGCATAAGTTTGAGCAGACTCCAGGATATAGTGAAGGACAGGGAAGCCTCATGTGCTGCAGTTCATAGGGTCGCAGAGTTGGATATGACTGAGCGATTCAACAACAACAACCATTATCACCATCACCAACTTCACCACTATCATTGTCGTCATCACCACTATCACCACTACCATCACCATCACTACCGCTGTTTGTCATCATTATTATCACCATCACCATCATCACCATCCCCCACCACTAGCATCCTCTCCCCACCTGCCTGCCACCATGTCCTGCACAGCCTGCCATGTCAGGGCCAGATAACTGGAGACTGATGAACTAGGGTCTTCCTGCTCTTTCAGGCAGACGGCTGGGCCTGGAGAAGTGGCAGCAGTGGCATCCCTCCCATGACAGCAATCCCTTGAGGCAAGGGGGATAGGGAAGGCCGTGGCTTTCCTGGGAGAAGGAGCCCCATGTGCAGCACTTTTGGCTCTGCAGATGTGATGCTTGTTGCCATGGTGACCATCCTAACAATAACCTCCCAGAACTGATCTTCCCCACACCCGCCCCAGCTGCCACCTGGGAGGGAGAGCCCTCCTTACTGACGAAAGCCAGCTAGAAAGGATGAGGTGGGAGGTGGAGATGACGTGGGGGTGCGGGTGGAAGAGGGCCCTTCCCGCAGGAGGGGTGGGAGGCCAAAGCCAGATGAGAGGGCTTCTGGGGCCTGGTACTCCTGAAAGTGTCTTGGCTGGCAGCCCTTCTCCCTTCCAGCTTTTCCACTCTGCTGGAGAGGAGCCTTCTGGGTCTGGAGGTGGAGAGTAGGGTTGAGGGATGGGGTTGTATAGGCAGGGACAATCTGGGTCCCTTTGGTAGCTCACTCCTCAACTGTGATGCTCTGATCACCCTGCTATTCCTGCCCCCTCAGGGTCACTTGATGTCATGCCTTTAATGTCCCAGCCCAGAGGAGGGGCTGCCCTGTTGACCTCCAGTGCTCACAAGAGCGACATGGGGGCCTCAAATCACACCCTTTTAGTGACTCTGACTTCTTATGTAAACTTGATCTGGGCAGCCTCCCCACCCAGGGGAAAGGACCTCAAAACAGATACCCAGAGTGCTCTGGTGTCCTTGCCCAGTGTGGCAGGACATTGTGCAAGTGTGTGAGTGTGTGCTGGGTATGTATTGTGTGTGTGTGAAAATAAAAGAGAAAAGTGTCTTAATGGGGAAATAAGGTTTGGGCCCCAGCCACTTCTTGGCTGCCTGACATTGGACAAGTTACTTCACCTCTCTGTCTCTCTGCTTCCCACCTAGTAGCATGGGAATCATAATAGTATATGCTTCCTAGGACTGGTTGAGAATTAGATGAGATGATACGTGTAGAGTGCATATATGTAAGTCACTGCTGCATCACGTTTTAATGCCACTGTGTCGTGGCATGGACTCGCACTGGAAGGAGCGTGTGTGACCCTGGCAGCGTGCAAGGTCTGCTTGTAGCCTGGAGAGAGCCTGATTTACTGAGGGGTGCAATCTTGTTTTGCTTGTTTGCTAATTGTATTCTATTGTGTGGGACTGCCTCCTTCTCCTTCCGGAGCTCAGAGCGTTGCAGATGGCCCAGCACGTGTGGGGAGAGGCCCCTGTGGGGCAGAACACAACCCCAGGAGCAAGCCTCTGTCAGCCCACGAGGGGCCTCCAGTCCTCCCCCGGCTGCCCCAGGAGAGGTGGGCAGCCGCCCTTGGGAGGCACCTGGGGCACTCTGGCTCCAGCACTGAGGCCTGGAGGTGGTCTCACCTCTGCCCTGCCCTGCAGAGATCAAGGCCACGCCCACCATGGGGCCCTATCTGCCCCCTTCCGGATCTCCCCTTGTCCCCTAAGTGTTACTCGACCTCCAGCCCTCTTTCGGGTATAAGTTGGGTCTGCAAAACCAGCTGGGACTGGGACTGGTCACTACCTGGTGTGCTCACCTGCCTGACAGCTGTGTGCCAAAGGCATCCTGGTCGAGGAGGCCCTGGGTCCACCTGCGCCCCCTAATCCCCGCATTAGATCTTCTATCCAGGAGACATTTATTGTGGGTTCTGGAGCCAGCCCTGGATTGGCCACCAAGCTGAGACAGATGAGCAGGACAGGCCCAGACCCTACTCCTGGGGAGCAGTAGTGGCTCCTAGCAGGGCAGCAGAACGACCCAAATCCAGGGCTGGCGGCTGGAAGCTTCATTTCCTCTGGGCCTGCCCAAGACTCACTCTGGCCCTCTCCTCTCTGAGGAGTGTGGGGGTGTGGAGCCCAGTAGATTGTCTTTGCTGAATTTGGAGTCCTGGTTCTAGATGGCCGCCTAGGTGTGGCCCTGGGAGAGGCTCTTCTGTGGGAAACGGGGTCAGCCCAATCTCTCCTGCCCCTCCTCCTGCTCACTTGTCCTCCTCTCCAGGGCCACTCAGATGGACCGTCTTCTTCCAGGCCAGAGCTGGGAGCAGGGAGGTGGACTATGCCTGGGAGAGGAAGAACAGTACCTCTACCTGGGCAAGGGGGCTGTGAGCTCTTAGGACCCCAAGATGCTGACGGACCAAACACTGTTCCCCGATTCAGGGCCCTCTTTCTGAATAGGAAATGTCTGTTCCTGGGACCTCTGCTCGCGCTCGCAAGCCCCCAGTGCCAAGTGCCAGGAAGAGGGAGGGGCTGAGTGCGGTGGAGCAGGCAGCCTCTACCCTTTCATCTAGTACTCCCTGAGTCCCCAGCGTGCACACCTGGTCTGGGAGGCTCCTGGGTGGCTCTGCCAGGGAGGCTGGACCGTGTGGTGTGTGGAGCGGGAGAGACGCGGGCCGGGCAGGGGGGTCCTGTGCATGTCCTCGTGGGGGTGTCAGGGATGAGTCTGTGGAGGGAGGGCTCTCCCCCCTCCCATGTGCACCTGCGTCTCCTCTTGAGGTCCAGGTCGAAGCGGGCCTTCAGAGGAGAAAGGGGGCTGGGTTCGTTGCGTGCAGTTCCCTGTGAATGTGCGCGCG
>SJXQ01001751.1:314134-335985 GCA_006408695.1 Aepyceros melampus | reverse complement strand
CCGCCACTCGCCGCTGTCTCTGCGCGGGGGCCTGGGCTTTGGGTTCAAGGGCCAGGAAAAGCTGTTTTCTGGGGTTCTGCCCTTCCTTGCCTGGCCAGGGCACAGCTCCCCAACACCAGCATACAGGTAACGAACCTTAACTTTGGCTTTAAGTTACAGACAGTTATAGATCAAGGCTGCGCAACACTCAGCCCAACACTGAACTGGCCAGCAACATGGTTTAAAAATGTTTCATATTGTATAGATTTTTTTAAATGGAAAGAACTTCCAGGAGTAATAAACATTTGTATCTCTTCTACCTGGAATTGGAAACTGTTTCTTCTTTTGTCATTTTGGCTTTCAGTTCAGTTCAGCCCCGCTCAGTCCTGTCGGACTCTTTGTGACCCCATGGACTGCAGCACATCAGGCCTCCTTGTTCTTTAGAGTTCTTTTAAAAAATATATCAGAAATAAAGCCTTACCAAGAAATGTTAAGTAACCATTCTCCGCCAACAACTGTGAAGTGTTCAGATTTATCCTTTTAGACTCTTGGTTCATTTGCACACAGATAGAGTCACAACTAACATACAGGATTCTTTGGGGGTGTTTTCTTTTTAACTTTATGTAAAATTTGGAAACTTGCACTTTCCCTCAGCTTAGTCTTCTGGGCGTCTGTGTGTGGGGACACTGGCCTCTCGCTGCTGCTCTGTGTAGTGACCGTAGTACCTGTAGTACATCGTGTTCCTCTCCCCGTGGCAATCTCCGTGTTGCCAGTTTCTTCCAGTCCCACCATGGGTTTGCCGGTGCCCAGGGGCGAGGGTTTCCTCAGTTTGTCTCTGGTGGTGGGGGTGCCAGTGGGGGTCTGGACGTTCTCGTGTCTCCCCTGGGCCCACTCCCCCACAGCCCCTTTCCTGGGCTTGGTGCTGACCTCCTTGTCTGGCTGTTTGTTGGGCAGGAATTTTGTGCATTATGTGTTCACGCTCCTGGAGCTTAGATTCTGCGGAATCATCCCCTTTAAAATCTGAGTGATCCCCTTCTCCAGGAAAAGCTCCCACATGGCTTCGGATGTAATTCAGGGGTTCAAGGACCCCTCCCCTTGAGAGAAGGTGAACCCCATTGTAACAACCTCTAAGTGGCACATCACTTTGAATGCCTGATTTTATTTGATTCGAGTTGCTCGGGAACCACCCCCCTCATATTCCCCCTCCCCGTTTTACAGACACAGAACTGCAGCTCAGAGAGAGTGGACAACGTGCCCCCGTCAGCTAGGAAGGCACCCACTCCCAGTCCAGGGCGCCCCTATCCTTCCCAGCTTCCCCTGAACCTCAGGCAGGCCCCAAGCTGACCTTGGTGTGTCCTTGACTGTGTCCAGTGTGCCCCAGTCCTGGGTGTGACCCCTCAGCTCATCACCATCCATCTTCTGTGCTTTCTTGACGTCCTCTCCACTAGCCACCAGCCTGCTTGGTGGTTAATAGATAAACTCAGGAAATGAAGAGCAAATCGATGGTGAGCCTCCTGAGCGCCAAAGCCTGGTTGCCAGGGAAGAGAGGACTCGGGTGGAGGAGGAATCACTATGTTTGCTTTCTCCCGCCCTCAGGGACATCGGGTGCTTCGTACCCCAGGACCTTTGCCAGTGCTGTTCCCCCCTCCTCTGATGGCCCCACAGCTCATCCCCCGGCTGCTCCCTTGGAGAGGTTCTCATGCCCGCTTCCTGCTCCTCCCCCACCTAGCCTCTCCCTGCTTCTGTCTTCCCCTGTCACTGGGCACCATCTGACACAAAGGCGGGTGGGTGTCTGGCCCTGCCCACAGTGGAGTTTCCTGCACGCGTGAGGAAGGGGTGAGTGAACCTGCCAGTGGCTTCTGCCTGCTGGGCTGGCCCCCAGGGTTGGAGTCCAGATGCCTAATGTAGGGTATTTAGAGAAGAAGTTGCACATGTTGAGGCTGCTGTGAGATGCGCATGAAGGTGAGGCTAGTTTAGTTACTATTGAACGGTATTTTTATACCATAACCTACTTTGCTGAGAGCTAAGAATATATCTTGCGCTTGCTACCTGCACTCTTTCTCTCTGGTAACAGTCGCTAGCAATTAAATGGTGCTTATTACATTAAGATGCTTGATCTGTGAAATAGGTACCGTGATTACTCCCAGTTTGGAGAAGAGGTGCTTGAGACTCAGAGACGCTCCACATGGGACTAGGGTTTGGGTCCAGGCTGTTGACTAGAATCTACTTTCTGCTTCTCTCAGAAGCTCGTGACCCTACTCCAGTCTGTCTTTTTAAAAGGCAATTATTCCGCTCTCTGACTCATGGCCCGCTTGTGGTCCACTCTGACCCTGGGCTCCTCAGAGTCTCACTTGTCCTTAACAGCCTGCTCGCTGAGCCCTCTTTGTGCTTTTCCAGCACAAGGCATTGCCCTATGGCTCCTTTTTATAAAGACATCATTTCCTATGGTTGTTCCTCTGTGACAACCAATACTCTACCTCCATTTGGGGCCAGCAAGGCTTCTTTGATTTTAACGATTAAATAGACAACAGGGATAATATCTTAAAAGAAAGGTCCATACATAACTATGTGCAGTAAATGTGACTCCTTCACACTCAAGTTTATTCATTCCACAGAGGAACCTGGAGTGCCTGTTTTAACATTAGTATAAGGATATGTGTGGTGTATATATATATGTACACATTTGTATACATGCATATACATCACACACACACACATATATGGTTTAAAAACACAATGGAATCACCATATATGTGATTCTGCAGTTTGTTTGCTTCTAACACTTTTTCATGATGATCCCTCATGTCAGAGGGACTTTTCTTACAGCTAAGTGCCTGCCGGTTCTCTTAGAATCAAGAGATGGATGTAAATGTGGTGACCTTATTTTTAAAACCCAAATGGGGACCCGTTCTCTGACAAGCAAGACAGAGGGAAGAGAGGAAGCTGTGTTCGACACAGGGGCTCCCAGGGTTATCAGGAGGGCATGATCGTGGTGAATGAAGGAGCATTTCTTGGTGGGGTCCTGGGTTGGGGCATAGGGATCTTGATCAAAAAAGAAGCCAAGAACATATTCCTCTCCTTTTTTTTTTTTTTTTTTTACATAATTTGAAGAATCCTCCAAGAGCCTAGGCAAGAGAGATGCAATGTTGGATTTTCTTTCTTCTACCTAAAGTGAAATTCTATCAGAGATGGTTCCCTTAGAGAGTCCATATTGAGTTGCCTGGGTGGCTTTAATAAGAAAGAGCAAGTGGAGGTGACATGAACAGCGTCTGCTCCCTGGAAGCATCTTGTCCCTCCCACTGCTCTCTGAGGCCACCTGGCCCAAGGCAAGAGATGAGGCCTTTCTGGAGATCTCAAATATATTTTCAAAATTTTTAATTCCTTCTCTCTCCCCGCCTCAAAATGGAATCCGATTTAGTTATTTTTAAAGCATCTTTCACAGCTGCAAGTCACTTTGTTAGTGTAGAAATGTAAAAATGCATTATGTATCAACTTGGTTTTCCAAAAATTACCATATTGGCATGTTACAGAGAAATGTATATTTTATTCATATAAAGATCTGAATCTGTTTAAAATGAAAACATCCTTATTGGCAGCTAGTGGTGTTCCTAGGCTCTTAACTTTTGGGTGGCCTTTGTCTCCTAGGTTAGAGGGTCACTAGGTCGTTCAGTGGCCAAAACTCCTGGTGGACTGTTTTTTTTTTTTTTTTTTTTTTGCATTGACATAATGATCCTAAAATAACTAAAGTTATGCTTCTTTGTTAAGCCAGATACAAGCTTTTGTTGAATTCAGGAACAGATTGGCAATAGCTCGGCATAGATTTAAGAACATTTTTTGGAGGATACATAAACCATGCTGTTCTACAGGCCTAATTTGAGAACCACCTCCTTTCCCTGCTTTATGAGCAGCCAGTGAGCCCTTGGGGGTGGGGGGGGGTGGAGATGCTGTGACCATTCCCACGAAACAGGAAAGGTGTCCTGTTTTTGGATGTAACACCCTCCATGGTGTTGGGCATATCCAGGTTGGTGCCTGTTTCTAGTGAAGAGCCAAGGGCAATTCCTGCCTCCCTGTCACTCAGTCTATGCTGAATTCCAGGGCTTAGAACCATGCCAGTGCATAGTGGTGCCCAACAAAGTGGCTTTATGTCACCCACTAAAAGATGGGGGCCCTTCAGGTGGATGGGGGCAGGAGGTGCTGGTGGTCTTGGGGGCCTCAGATGGCTGGCCTGAGTGGCCACCTGTCTTGTCACCTGGTGAAGGGTGGCATGACTTGGGTGCTGGCCACAGAGCTGGATGCCAAGGGGTTGAAGCATTTTGCCCATTTCTTAGTGAAGTTCTTCATGTGCCTTTTGTTCTTGTACATTGAGGTGCAACCTGATTTTCAAAGCCCTTGGTTCGATCTGAGATATCTGTTGGGGCTTTCCGGGTGAAGAGTCCTGGTCTAGTTGGGAGCAGTACCTGCTGAAGAAGACGATCAGAGTGGTGCATCCTAGCCCCCGGCTGCACCTGTAGACCCCACCCCAGACCTGCTGAATCAGACCCAAGGGGAGTGGTTGCCCCTCAGTGGTGATCAGTGGGCAGCACAGACTCAGACCCTGCAAGGGACCTCTGTGCAGAAGGCCAGGTGCCTGCACCTGCTCCCTCCCTGGGCTCTGTAAGAGCCTTACTTGACCATGCATTTGGAATTTGCCTTCCTTTTTTCAGACACTCAATATTACCCCCTGACCCTATCCAAGTCATCTGGAGCAGAGCTTTCTAGAAGAAACAAAACTTGAGCCACAAATGTCAGGCATATGTGTAATTCAAAATTTTCTGGTAGTTGAAAAAACCTAAAAAGAAACAGGTGAAAAGAACTTTAGTAGTGTATGTATTTAATTCCGTTTATCCAGAATATTGTTTCAACGTATAGCCAATACAAAAATTATTGTTAAGCTATCTCAAATTTAAAAACATATTGTTTTTGAAATCTTTTGTATCTTTTTACACTTGCAGCACATCTCAGCCTGGACCTGCCATGTTTCAGGCTGTTAGGGCTGCACACCAGCAAGGGTTACTCTATTGGACCGCACGTGTTTAGAGCTTTAAGATCATTCCTGTTACTGTTACTATTTGCAACTTTCTGGTTTATTTTGATTACTTCAGATTCCTTCATGCATCCAGAAAATGTGCCTGCATATGTATCATTTGCCAGGCATTTTCTGCGTGCTTAGGAAACAGTGAACAAAGTTGAGGGTGCCTGCCATCATAGAGCTTATACTGGTGGGAGAAACAGGTGGTAAACCCTAAACAAATTATATGATGGGGTAGAAGGTGATTTATACTTCTGATTTTGGATTAAGGAAACTCAAGAATACCAGTTAGCAGGAAGGTTTTAGTTATAAAAACAGTGGTCAGACCAAGAAAAGGAGAGAAACTTCAAATTGCCAAAATCGGGAGTGAAAGAGTGGACATTACAATTAATCTTATAGAAAAAAAAGGCTGATAAGGGAGTTCTATGAATGACTGTACCAAGTGAATGGTAACCGGATGAAATGGACAAATTCTTGGAAAGACAAACAACTGAAACTGACTCAAGAAGAAATGGAAACTCTAAATAGACTTGTAACAATTAAAAAGAATAATTAATAAATTAATAAAATTTTAATATCCCCCCAAAAAAGTCCCTTCAGTCCAGATAACTTCACTGGTAAATGCTATCAAATGGTTAAAGAATTAATACCAGTCCTTCACAAACTTCTCCAAAAAATAGAATAGGAAGGAATTCTTGCTAACTTACTCTGTGAAGCCGGTAACTACCCTGATACTAAGGCCAGAGAAAGACATCTTAAGACTATAGACCAATATTCCTTTTGGATACAGATGCAACGTCCTCAGCAAAACACTAGTGAAACAAATTTAGCAGCATAAAAAAGGGTTCATTATGAGCAAGCAAAATTTATTCCAGGAATAAAAAGTTGGTTCAAAATACAAAATTCAATCAATGTGATATGCCAGATTAACAGATTAAACAAAGAAAGTATATGATCATTTCAATAGATGCAGACACAAAGCATTTAACAAAATCTAGTACTTTTTCCTGCTAGAAACACTAAACAAACTAGGGTTAGAAATGAATTTCTTCAACTTGATAAAAAGCCTCTATGAAAACGCCACATTAACATATTTAATGGCAAAAAACTGAATGCTTTCTCCCTAAGACCAGAAACAATCAAGAGTGTTCTATTCAACATTGTACAGGAGGTTCTAGCCTGGACACTTAGGCAAGAAAAAGAAATAAAAGGTACCCAGATAGGAGAGGAGTAGGTAAAACTACCTCTTTTTACAGATATCATGATCTTGTATAGATAAAATCCCAAGGAATCCCTGAAAAGCTATTAGAACTAAAAAATGAATTTAGCAAAATTGCAAGACACAAAATCAAGATACAAAAATCCAATATGTTTCATTACACTCACAATATTCAATCCCAAAATAAAATTAGGGAAGAAAATTTATATTTTAAAAGAATAAAATACATAATAAGAAATTTTTAAAAAGGTAATACAAGAGTTGAACATTGAAAACTATAAACTACTGTTGAAGAATATTAAAGATCTAGATAAATGGAAAGACGTTTTATGTTCATGGAACTGAAGACTTAATATTGTTAAAATGGCAGTATATGCCAAATTGATCTATAAATTCAATGTAGTACCTATTACAATTCCAGCTACCTTAAAAAATTAAAAATTAAAATTTTAGGGACATGTAAGGAGTCCAAAAGAGACAGAACAATTTTGAAAAAGAACAAAGTTGGAGGATTCCTACTTCCTGATTTCAAAACTAACTATACTGTTATACCAGTCAAATCAGGGCGGATATTGTCTGGCATAAATGTGGGTATAGTGTGACTAAAGGATAAACACATAGATCAGTGGAATAGGATTGAGGGTCTAGAATAAACTCATATATCTATGGTCTGTTGATTTTTTTTTTGACAAGGATGGCAAGACAATTCAATGGAAAAAGAATAATGGTTCCTTTAACCAGTGGACAAGTGGGCATCCATGTGCAAAAGAATGAAGTTGGAACCCTATCTAATGCCAGATACAAAAGTAGATAGGACTTCCTTGGTGGTCCATTGGTAAAGAATCCATCTGCCAATGCAGGGGACATGAGTTTGATCACTAGTCCGGGAGATTCCACGTGCCATGGGGCGACTAAATCTGTGTGCCACAACTACTGAGCTCTGGAGCCCACAAGCTGCAACTCCTATGAGCCCATCACCGCAACTACTGAAGCCCAGGCAACCTAGAGCCTGTGCTCTGCAACAAGAGAAGCCACCGCAACGAGGAGCCCATGCTCTGTAACTAGAGAGTAGCCCTCACTCTCCGCAATTAGAGAAAAAGCTCTTGCAGCAACAAAGACCAAGCACAACCAAAAATAAATAAATATTAATAAGCAAACTTTTAAAAATAAATAAATAAAAACAAAAAAGATATATTAGTGGTCAGTAAGCACACAAAAAGATGCTCAACATATTTATCTCAAAATGGCCTAATTGTAGGAGCTAAAACCAAAAAATTCTTGGAAGAAAACTTAGGAGTCAATCTTTGTGACCTTTGATTTGGCAATGGTTTTTTTGGGTACAACACCATAAAGCACAAACAACAGAAGAAAAATAAATTGGACTTAATTAACATTAAAAAAAACTTTTGTGCTTTAAAGGACACCACCAAGAAAGTGGAAAGACAACCCATGGAAAGGGAGAAAATATTTGCAAATCATATATCTGATAAGGAACTTGTATTTAAAATATTTTAAGAGCTTACTACCTAACAGTAAAAAAGACAAATGACCTAATTAAAAAATGGGCAAAGGACCAGAAAAGATATTTCTCCAGAGAAGATATACCAGTAGACAATAAACATACAAAAGGATGCTCAACATCATTAGTCATTTGGGAAATGCAGATGAAAATCACATTGAGATCCCACCTAATCTCCACTAGAATGAGTAGAATAAAAAAGACAATGTCAAGTGTTGGTGAGGATATGGAGTTGGGACCCTCATGTGTTACTGGTGGGGATGTAAAATAGGGCAGCTGCTATGGAAAACAACCTGACAGTTTAAGTTGTTCCCTTCCTAGGTATGTACTCAAGAGATGTGAAAACATGTTCCCAAAGACATACAGATGGGCAATAGACACATGGAAAGATCTCAACATTGTTAACTATTAGAGAAATGCAAACCAAAGCTAAAGGGACTTTCCTGGTGGTGCAGTGGTTAGGAATCTGCCAGCCAGTGCTCAGGGGACACAGTTCGATTCCTAGTCCAGGAAGATCCTACATGCCGTGGGACAACTAAACCTGTGTGCCACAGCTCCTGAGCAACACACCCTAGAGCCCATATTCCACAGTAACAGAGAAACGACTGAAACCAGTCCACACGCAGAATAGAAGTGTAGCGCCTGCTCACTGCAACCAGAGAAAGCCCGTGAACAACAAGGAGGACCCACCACAGTCAAGAATAGACACACACAACTTGTTAAAAAGTCAAAACTTCAGTGAGGCATTGCCTCACACTAGTCAGAATGGCCATCATCAGAAAACAAATGTATATAAATAATAAGTACTGTAGTGAGTGTGGAGAAAAGGGAACCTCACTCTTGGTGGAAATGTATTGGTGCCGCAATTATGGAGAACAGTATGGGGTTCCTTAAAAAACTGAAAATAGAGTTAGCATAGAATCCAGCAGTCTCATTCCTGTACATATATCTGGAAAAGATGAAAATTCTAGTTGGAAAAGATCACGCACCACAATGTTCACGGCAGCATTGTTTATTATAGGCAAAACTTGGAAGCAACCTGAGTGTCCATCGACAGATAAATGGATAGAGAAGATATTGTACATATATACAATGGCATGTTACTCAGTCATGAAAAAGAATGAAAGAATGATATTTGCAGCAACATAGATGGGCCTAGAGATTATCATACTGGGTGAAGTCAGACAGAGAAAGACAAATACCATGTGGTACTACTTATGTGGATTATGTGGATTCTTAAAAAATGATAAAAGAACTTATTTACAAAACAGATGCACAGACATAGAAAGCAAACTTATGGTTATCTAAGGGGAAAGGAGCAGGGGAGGGATAAATTAGGAGTGTGAGGTGAACAGATGCACACTTCTATGTATAAAATAGATAAACAACAAGGACCTACTGTATGGCACAGGGAATATTAACATATTTGATATCTTGTGGGGAAAAAAGCACACATCTGCACAAAAACTTGTTCATAAAAGCGTTATCCACAATAGCCAAAGAGTAGAAACAAACCAAATGTCCATCAACTGATGGATGGATAAAGAAAATGTGTTATTTCCACACAATGGAGAATTATTTGTGCACAAAAAGAAATGGAGTACATTATGAGTCAGCTTGTGGTGTCTGAGGGCAGGGTTTACAGTGCCATGGCCAAGACACAGCGAACCATCACCCGGCTCCCTCTACCCCAGCCTTGGCTCCATCTCATACAGGGACACCTCTCAGCATGCCCAGAAGCAACTGAGAGCTGCCTGGGAGCTGGAGGCTGGCATGAGCGAGACGGTGGGGGATGAGAGGCTGGGAGGGGAGACCCACAGACCTCCTCTCGTGCTCTGCCAAGGCTTGGTTGGTGTTTCATTTCCACAGCCTGGACTGGCTTTGGGTCCAGAGTGGTCTCAGAGTGGACACAAGGCCATGATGAGCAACAAGAGGCCACACCCCAACTCCACCCCACGACCCAGACTGTACCCCTGGACACAGCTCCTGAAGGTCCCATCCTCTCACCTCTCACCTGGCCCTGACTGGGGGAGGAGGGTTATGCCAGATGGGTGCTGGAGGGTGAGGCTCCTCTGGGAGCAGGAAGGGTGGGTCCCAGTGGGTGGGGTGATGGGTGAGGGTGGAGGAGGAGGACAGGCTGTCAGTGTGACTGGCAGTGATGGGAAGGGCTGGAGTAGGGGTGGAGCCCAAACCTCAAACCCCCGGCTCTGTGATTCTGGAAGTCTGGTTGCCTCCTTTCTGGGCCTGCCCTGTGTTCCTCCTTCCTGCCTTGGTCCTCCCCCTCACCTCTCCTTACCTCCTTCTCTTCTCCTTGGCCCCTTTTCCAGGCTCCCATGTCTCCCACTCCTTCTGTCCCCTGGGGCACCCCCAGGGCAGGCTGTGAACCCTGCTGGCCTCATCCCCAACTCCCTGGCCGAGGAAGGCCCCAGAAGTCCGGAGCTGGGAGTCCCTAGGAGCAGGGCCCAGCTGGGAACCCAGAGGCCAGGCGCCACACGGGGTGAGTGTCCTCCCACCCTTCGTGGAGACCTGGCGGGGATGGACCCTGCGGGAACACCTCAAGCTCAAGGTTCCACTTCGAGGGACCAGTAGGTGCCTTGGCTTCACTCTGGCCCTGGTGTAGATCCGTGTGCTGGGGCTCTGCTTGTTTCTGTCCTGAGTGGTCCCCTTGGGACTGTACCATCCATGATTCCTGGACTGGGATCGGGTGCTAAGGCCAGGGCCCCGGCTATCTTGTCATTCCAGCGTGGGGTGGGCTCCAGTGTCCCCTCGTCCATGCCTCTTCCTTCCCAGAGGGTCTCTGACCCCTCGAGTCTGGGCAAGGCCATGGAGCAGCAGAGAGACTTCCGGCTTGCAGACCGTGGTGCCTGAAAGGCCGTGCTTTCCACGATTCCTCTGTGGCCTGAGAGTGGGCGCATTCGTACACTTGCATTTTTATTTTCTGACCCATGAACAAATGCTCATCTTGACTGATTGCCTGAGGGACATACTGCCTAGGACAGCCTATCTTGTGGGAGTTAAGCTCTCTTTTCTGCCTCAAGTTTAGACTTTTCTTCCCTTCCTCCTTCATCTGCATACAGGCTCTTCCTGGTATGGTGACCAATGGGAATTCCCTTCATTTTGCTGGCTGGACCTTGTGGAGCAGGGCCTGGGGGCTGGGTTGGTCCATCTGTTTCCCTTCTCCTCTCCTTTCCTTACTTAAAGGATACTTCAGGGTCTCTCCATAAAGAAGGCTGAAGAATTGATGCTTTCGAAGTATGGTGTTGGAGAAGACTCTTGAGAATACTTTGGACTGCAAGATCAAACCAGTCAATCCTCAAGGAAGTCAACCCTGAATATTCATTGGAAGGACTGATGCTGAACCTGAAGCTCCAATACTTTGGCCACCTGATAAGAAGACTCTACTCATGGGAAAAGACCCTGATGCTGGGAAAGACTGAGGGCAGGAGAAGAAGGGGACACAGAGGATGAGATGATTGGATGGCATCACTGACTCAACGGACATGAGTTTGAACAAACTCTGGGGTATAGTGAAGGACAGGGAAGCCTGGTGTGCTGCAGTTCATGGGGTCACAAAGAGTTGGATGCAACTTAGTGGTTGAACAATAAAGGGATCTCTCCTGAGGCCGTCCTGGGGTTTCCTTCTCTGGCCTGCCCGTTCTCAGGCTCCTCTGCCGGGTTGAGCTGTCATCTGAGTTCCAGTCCCCTCTGCTTTCTTTCCCATCTCCTGCATCTCCCAGCCCCAACAATCAGTACAGGCACTGGGTGGGGGTCTGGGTCTTGCTCTCCCTGGGGACTTCTGTGCATCACCTCTTGGAGTGTGCAGGGTCTTCACCTTGGTTCCCCATTGGGGTGCTATCTGTGTGGAACCCCTGCACAATCTCCAGGTTCCACTGTGCCTAAGTCAGTCTGGGGCTCCCAGGTGAGTGGACACCGAGGCCTGGACTCTGTGTGGCAGGGCCATCGAAGTGGGTCCTTACCAACAGGAGGGGACAGTCACGAGTGTGTTCTCTTGGGGATAGTGGGTTGGTGCTGCACCCCTGGGCAGAAGAAGGGTCACCTCTCAGAGCCTCAGTCTCCTCATCTGTGAAGAGGGTGTGTCATTGTGAGGTCAGTCACACAGTTCAGGGAGCTGACCAGGTGGCAGAAAGGGCAGAGCCCATGCCCGGTCTGGAGGCCTCTGGCACTTCAGCTTTCTCTGCACCGTCTCTGGGGCCAGGGCCTGGGAGGAGGGGCCGGGGCGACCATTAAGGAGGACACAGCCCAGAGCCGAAGAGGGGGCTGTCCAGGACACCAGTGCAGTGCAGTTGGCATTGTGGACCGGCCACTTTTCTGTGCCCAAACTAAGGAGGGTGGTTCCAAGCCAGGTGGGACAAGGAGGACATCCATGGGCAAGGCATGCATTTCCTGCCCACAGGGCTGTCTCTGCCCTGGCCTGGCCCACAGATCAGGGACCCTGGCTGTGCCTGGCAGCACTGAGTCATCACAGCTGTTCCTTTTAGTTCGTGGTTTTGTTCTGGGGTTGTTATGCTTCTTTTTCTCTAGATGTTCCTTGTTTGTCTGCAGAGGTTAAAATATGCCACATGGTTCTAAAGGCACTCTTTTTGAAAATTTGACTTTAAAGTTAGCAAGACAAGTACCAGTCTCTTTTATTTTTTTTTAAATTAGTGATTTCTTAGACATACAGCTACATATCCTACCAGTCTTCCTCTTTTTTTTAATTGTGGTAAAATATATATAACATAAAATTTACTATCTTAACCATCTTTAAGTGTGTAGTGGTGTTCAGTACATTCCTGTTCTGGTGTTACCATCGCCACCATCCATCTCCTGAACATTTTTATCTGATAAAACTGACTCTGTCCCCATTAAACATCACAAACTTCACTTTCCCCCAACCCCTGGCACCCACTGTTCTGCCTTCTGTCTCTGAATTTGACTGCTCTGAACATCTCACGTAAGTGGAAGCACACAGCATTTGCCTCTTTGTGTCTGACTTATTTCATTCAACATATTATCATCAGGTTTTACCCATGTTGTAGCATGTGTCAGAATTTCCTCCTTTCTTGAGGCTGAACGATATTCGTTGTATGGACGGACCACATTTTGCGTATCCATTCACCTGTCAATGGACACTTTGGGCCTCGCGGCTGTTTTAAAGGACGTAATACATGGTCTCCTCCCACTGGCCGTGACGTCTCAACACTGGGCTGTGTGGCTTGGGCGACCGTGTAATCTCTCTGGGTTCAGTTTCCCCCTCTATAAAGCAGGAAAGTGAAAAATGAAAGTTTTAGTTGCTCAGTCGTGTCTAACTCTTTGTGACCTTATGGACTGTAGCCCACCAGGCTCCTCTGTCCCTGGAATTCTCTAGGCAAGAATACTGGAGTGGGTTGCCATCCTCCAGGGATCTTCCTGACCCAGGGTTTGAACCCAGGACTCCTGCATTGCAGGCAGATTCTTTACCATGCGAGCCACCAGGGAAGCCTGATAATCCAGGAGGTTTGGTCAAATGACCTTCTGGGGTCCCTTGTGGGTCCATGAATTGACTCTGTGGAAATCCCATTTCCTTCCTCTGAGACTTGCCACAAAGCTCAGCTGTCAGATGCTCGGGCATCTGTGGGTCAATCACACAGGTATTTGCGTTCCTGGAGAACACAACTTGAGGAGGATGAAGTCTGATTGACCCGAGACATAAAAGAAAAACAAGTCCCTAGAGCTTTAGTGGATATGCTCACCTCTTCCAGGAAGAAAGAATCAAATGGCCACGAAGCCCATCTTCCTAAGCTCCAGATCCTGTCGGGTCTGGGCCACCATGGGTGGTGAGTTGCCGTCTGTGTTCAGAGCATCTGTCCAGGCAGGTGGTGCTGCTCCCATGCCCGCCCAGATGCCCTGCCTCCTGCCAGGGCCACTGAACCTTCCAGTTGCTGTCCCTCCTCCCTTGTCTGCTCCTGCTTGTCCTCCGTGAGCTGCGCAGCCTCAGCAGTAATTTCAGGCCCCCAGGGGGTTGACTCAGTTCTGTCCCCATCGGTGACTGCCTGGCACTGTGACGAGTGGGGCGGACGTGGCTTTGAAGAGCTGCTTTTGAAGGTTGCTCTGTGGGCTGCTGGCTCACAGACCCAGGCTGGGAACATGGTCCCAGCTGCTGCGGCTGTGTGTGCATTCAGAGGTCCCATGGCTTCTGAATGGGCCCTTGGTCCGTCGACGGCCACACAGGGAGGGCAGCCACGTGGGCTGCTTTCTGGGCTGCACCGTCCCTTGCAGTGGTGCTGGGCGCATCCAGCCATGGGGATGCCGGCTGGGTTCCGTGGCCCTCCAGGGTGGCCCCTGAGCATGAAGGCAGCAGATGGAGACACAGCTGGAGAGGGCCCTGGGCTCAGGTTCTAATAAAGGCATCTTAAGAGCACAGTGAGGCAGCAGGTCTCTGCGTCTGTGGAGTGAGGCGGGTGGGCAGCTCCCCAGAGCCTGCTAGCTGAGTACCTCCTTGGCTATATAGTTCTGTCATCTTCACAATCAAGGGGACTCTAACTCCTTCCCATAATATGTTCAGTGCTTCTGAAAATACCAAAGTGTTTACAATTATTTGGTGGTGAAACAACTTGGCCCTCTCTGTCCAAGTGTCAGTGAAAGGGAGGCCGATGATGTGACAGCCTGCCTCTGTCCAGAGCACCCCAGATGGCTGGACCAAGGGCAGGTGTGGGTGCCCAGGGAGGGCCAGGGCCCTCTCTCTGAGCTGGTTTTTCTGATGGAAAACAGGTGAAAAGTCCATAACGGTTCTGGGAACCTCTATGGTCACCAGTGTCTGATAATTCGGGGTGAGTTGACTTCTGCTTGCTGGGCACTCGAGGGGGACATCCAGGTACCCTAGGCGGGGCATGGGGCCAGGAGTAAGGAGAGGAGGGCAGAGACCCAGGACGAGAGCTTTGAATGGGGTGCCCCCTGCACACAAGGTGGGGGAGGCGCCAGGCCTCTCCAGGCCTGGATGGGGCTTCCTGCTGCCCTGTCCCCAAGCTTGTTGCCAGCTTCCCTTGACAAGCTGCAGTCCTGTGCCATCAGGATTCTAGGGGCCAACAAGTGCAGACCCAAGCCCTGCCCTTGAAGCATCCCAGTTTATTTCAGGGGTCAACAAAAATGTGCCTTGCTACCTCTCTCCCAAGCATGTAATAAGCCTCCTGCTCCTTGCAGGTGGGCCACAGAGGCTGCATGCGGTGAGGAAGGTTGCCTTCACATATAAAGAGGTCCTACAGGTCAATAAGAAAAGAGCTAAAATTCCAACTGAAATATGGATGAAGGACCTAAGCAGGCAGCTCACAGAAGATGAAATGGAAGTTCTTTCAGGTGGCAAAAACATGAAGAATAGAAATGAAACCAAAGCCACTGCTCTCTTGTCCCCTGAGTTCACCTCGTGCTTCAGGTATGAGACGGTTTTTCCGGGTGACCCATGGGCTGATGAGGCCACCTCGGTCAGTCTCCAGGCTCAGCTACCCTGAATCTGATGAACAGAGGGCCTGGGCATGGGTGGGCCGGGCCGGGCTGAGGCCTCTCAGTGTAGCAGGAGAGGAATTCTAGAGATGCGGGCTCCTCCTCCTCCAATACTGAGCTGTGCAGCTGCAGAAGGCCTTGCTTACCCCTCCTGCTCCTTCTCCTATTGGCCTGTCAGCACGTGCCCCACCCCCCCACCATGGGTCGAGTAGGGCCCTAACTCTCCCATTACCTGCTCCCCCAAACCCCTCTGCAGAGGTCACTGCAGGGCGCAAGGCCAGGTCCAAACTGCAGGCTCTGCCCTGGCCTGGTGGGAGGAGGGGGCCCCAGGCATCAAGGGGTCCAAGGGGGTCCAAGGCCTCCCTTCGTCCTATCCCACCTCTGTCCTTGTTTTGGTCTTTGCTTAATGCAAACCCTCAACTTGAGTCATCTGGGGAGCTTGCTGCTAAAGATTGTACCTGAGAGAAAGAGGGAGAAGGAGAGGGTCAGACACCAACACAGAGAAGGGGAGGTGGGGTGGTTGAGAGCAAGGAGCATGTAGGCGTGAGCCTGATCCCACAAGAGGCCCAGGAATGGCGGGTGCCCACCGAGGCTGCACATGACAGGTTGGATTTGAGAGGAGCCCTTGGTGGAGATCAGCTCTTACCTTGGGGCCCTCTCTTGTCCTGGGACAGCCTGGACTATCTGCCTTCAGGAGGCCTCTGGCCTGGCCAGGATCTCATCCACCCCATCCCTTTCCCCACATTCCACACCATCTGCAGAGTGGGAGGGGAGTGGTGGCATTCCTTGTTATAGTCCCCTCTCTAGTGACACCTGGTCGGTGTTAACAGCTGGGCCAGGGGTGTCCTGAGCCATGCTGCTTCCCCATTCCTGTGGTGTAAATGCACCCAGGTCAAGCTTGACATCACCAGAACATTTGGTTTTGTGTAGCCAGTAAGAGCCGGCCTGTGAGCCAGACCCCTGGGTAGGGTTGAGGGGCGGGGGAGGGAAGCCCCGAGCCTGGGCTCTGGCCACAAACCCCCAGCCCCTCCTCTCCCAGACGCAGCTTCTCCCGCTCCTTCTCTGCCCTCCATGGAACATTCCATCCATCCCACCCAACCCCTTTCTTTCTGAGCCAACAAAGGGCACCTGGTAGGTGAATGTGCAGGAAGGGTGGGCGGCGGTGCTGGCGGTTTAGTCCCTCAGTCCTGTCCGACTCTTGCAACCCATGGACTGTAGCCCGCCAGGCTCCTCTGTCCATAGGATTCTCCAGGCAAGAGTACTGGAGTGGGTTGCCATTTCCTTCTCTGAGGGATCTTCCCGACCCAGAAATCGAACCCAGGTCTCCTGCCTTTCAGGCAGATTCTTTACCAACTGAGCTATGAGGGAAAATCAAAGGGAAGTCTGCGTTTAGGTCCCGCCTCTGCCATGGGCTCAGCAGGGCATTGGTGCCCCCTCCCTTCCCATCTTCCATGGGGGCCCTGAGAGCCCAGGGGAAGGACACTGTGGAAAGTGTAGAGGGCAGCCCTGGGAGCTATCGGGCCTGGAGAGTCTATGACACCCCCCGGCACCCTTCGCACGTTGTGCGGGTCCTCGGCCACGCTGGAGTGTCAAGGTTTTGATGTGACTGATATACTGGTATTTTCCTTAGGCTTTTCTACAGGTGGTTTAAAAAAAATCCCCCAACCCCAATGTCTGTCTTAAAAATACTTCATTTTCCTCTTCATACTTCAAAAAAAGACTGAATGGACTCTTTTTCAGAGCAGTTTTATGTTTACAGAAATATTGTATGGAAAGTAGAGAGTTTCCATATTTACCTCGCAGCCGGGCCCCAATTCCCTTTCCTATAACCATCTCCCTTTGGACGTGGTACACTTGTCACGGCTGGTGACCAGTATGGCTCAGTATGCTTTTTATAAAGCATGCAGTTAATATTAACTGAAGTCCACAGTTGCCATAGGGTTCACTCTGCTGCACAGCTCCACAGGATTGACATGCGCCTGTCATTACAGTATTTCAGGTCCTCTGTGCTCTGTTCATTCCCACCCCCCGGCCCTCCAGAGTCCCAGACAACCACTTCTTACTGTCTCTATAATGTTTTTTCCAGAATGTCATGTAGTTGGAATCATAACAGATGTCGTCTTTTCAGACTGGCTTCTTTCACTTAGTAATATGCTTTTAAGATTCCGTCATGTCTTTTTCTGGCTTGATAGCTTGTTTCTTTTTAGAGATAAATAGTACTTCATTGTTGGGACATCCCAACAATGTCCATTTACCCATTCATTCTGCGAAGGGCGTCTTGGTTGTGTTTAAGTTTTGGCAGTTATAGCTACTATAACCATTTGTGTGCAAGCTTTTGTATGGACATAAGTCTTCAACTCCTTTGGACATATACCAAGGAGCATGATTGTTGGATCTATGGTAAGAGTAGGTTTAGTTTTTGGAAACTGCCAGACTGTCTTCCAAAGTGGCTGCACCACTTTGCATTCCCATCAGCAGTTAATGAGAGCTCCTGCTACTCCACATCCTCACCAGCATTTGGTGTTGTCAGTTTTGTGGATTCTGTACCTTCTGATAGATGTGTGGTGGATCTCATGGTTGTTTTCATGTGCATTTGATGACATATGATAAGGAGCATCTTGTCATATGATTTTTTGCCATCTGTATACCTTCTTTGTTGAGGAGTCTTAAGGTCTTTGACCTATTTTTAATCAGGTTGTTTGTTTTATTATTATTGCATTTTAAGAGTTCTTGATATATTTTGTATACAAGTCTTTAATCAAATATGTGCTTTGCAAATTTGTTTAACTCATCTTTCGAAGAGCAGAAGTTTTTTATTCTATTGAAGCTTAGCATATCAGTTCTTTCTTTCCTGGATCATGTTTTTGGTGTTGTATCTGAAAAAGTCAGTGCCAAACCAAAGGTCACCTAAATTTTCTCCTGTGAGATCTTCTATGACTTCTGTAGTTTTGCATTTTATATTTAGGTCTGTGATCCATTTTGAGTTACTTTTTGTGAAAAGTGTGAGGTCTGTGTCTAGATTAATATTTTTGCATCTGGATGTTCACTAGCTCCAGGACTGTTTCAGATTGTTCAGGTTGCTATAGTCTGGGTATAGCATCCATAAACTGGGTGGCTTATAAACAACACACATTTTTTCTTACAGTTTTAGGAACTGGAAATGCAAGATCCCGGCTCTGGCAGATTCAGAGTCTGGTGAGAACTTGCTCCCTAGATGGTCATTTTTATCCTGTGTCAGAAGGGGTAGAAAGATTTATCTGGAGTCTTTTTTTATAAAGCATTAGTCTTGTTAATGAGGGCTCTGCTGTCATGACCTAATCACCTCCCAGAGGCCTCACTTCCTAATACCATCCCACTGGGGTTAGGATTTCAACATATGAATTTGGTGGTGGGAGATGGGGAGGGGACGGACACAAACAAATATTCAGTCCATAGCAAACTTCATTTTTTGGAAAGACAGTTGTTTCTTCTTTGAATTGCCTTTATCTCTTTGTCAAAACTTTGTTTACTGTGTTTGTGTGGGCCTACTTCTAGACTGTCTATTCTGTTCCATTCATCTGCTGTCTATTCTTTTACCAAATCACACTGTCTTGATTCCCATAGCTTTATAGTCTTGAAGTCAGATAGTGTCAACCCTCTACATTTGTTCTTCTCTCATCAATATTTTGTTGGCTATTCTGGGTCTTTTGCCTTTCTGTCTGCTACACTTGATCTGAACCAAAAGGTTGAGAAGTGATTTTTGCCTCTCCATATAAACTTTAGAATTTGTTTTGTCAATAGCCATAAAATAACTTCCTGCAATTCCGGTTAGGATTACACTGAATCTATAGATCAGCTTGGAAAGAACAGACATTCTGACATCAATCTTCCTTTTCATGAACATGGGATATCTCTCCTTTCATTTACTTCTTTTATTTCATTCATCAGTATAGTACATATTTGGTAGAGTTATACCTAAGTATTTTATTTTTTTGGTGCTAATGTGAATAGTATTGTATTTTTTATTTCAAATTCACCTACTTTCTCACCAAAACTATGATGTTACTTGAAGGTTTTTTGGTAAATGCTTGTGGTAGACTGAACTGTGTGTCCCCCCAAATTCATAGGTTGAAGCCCTACCCTCTATATGGCTGTATTTGGAGATAGGTTCTTTAGGAGTGATTAAGATTAAAAGAAGTCATAATGACGGGGCTCTAATCTGATAGGATTGGTGTATTATAATGAAACAATCTCTGATATGCAGATGATACCACCCTAATAGCAGAAGGCAGAGGAACTAAAGAGCCTCCTGATGGTGAAAGAAGAGAGTGAAAAAGCTGGCTTAAAACTCAACATTCAAAAAACTAAGATTATGGCATCCGGTCCCTTCACTTTAAGCAAATAGAAGGGGGAAAAGTAGAAGCAATGACAGATTGTATTTTTTTGGACTCCAAAATCACTGTGGGCAATGACTGCAGCCATAAAAATAAAAGAGGCATGCTCCTTGGAAGAAAAGCTATGACAAACCTAGATAGCATATTAAAAAGCAAAGATGTAACTTTTCTGTTGTATAGCCAAAGCTATAGTTTTTCTAGTAGTCATGTATAGGTGTGAGAGTGGGACTATAACGAAGGCTGAGCACCAAAGAATTGATGCTTTCAAACCGTGGTGCTGGAGAAGACTCTTGGGAGTCCCTTGGACTGCAAGGAGATCCAACCAGTCAATCCTAAAGGAAATTAACCTTGAATATTTGTTATAAGGACTGATGCTGAAACTCCAATACTTTGACCACCTGATGCAAAGAGCCAATTCATTGGAAAAGACCCTGATGCTGGGAAGGATTGAAGGCAAAAGGAGAAGAGGGTGGCAGAGGATGAGGTGGTTAGATAGCATTGCCGACTCAATGGACATGAATTTGAGCAAACTCTGGGAGAGAGTGAAGGACAGGGAAGCCTGGCATTCTGTAGTCCATGGGATCACGAAGAGTCAGACACAACTTAGTGGCTCAACAACAACAAATGTAGTTTAGTGGTATTGAGTCTTTTGACAGTGTTGTGTAACCATCACCAGTACCCATTTTCAGAGCTTTTTCATTACCCCAAAGAATAACTGTGTACCCATTCAGTAATCTCGGCGCTTCCCACTTCCTCCAGACCCTACCACGTTCCCTGGGCTTGTGCCCAGCCTCTTGTTTCCACTGCTTTGCTGCCTTGAGTCCTCCTGGAAGCTTCTCAAGGATGTCTATACCTGGTGGAACTGAGCCCTGAGGACCCCGGCTATGGCAGGGGTGGTGGTGGGCGGGTCTGACCAGTATTGAGGCTGACAGTGTGAAGTGTGAGGCCTGCGGGTTTAAGAGGAACGCAGTGTCATGGACACGTGTCAAAGTTGAGTTACACTCACGTGTGTGGGACTCATAAACTTGATGTGACTGTACAGCGTAACGATGATGACATTAATGCCTAAGAAACATGAAAGGGTTACCCTTCGTGGTCGTTTACATCTAAACCTCCTTAGGCTGTAGGGTGCATCTTATCATAAGCCTTACGTGGTCAGGACACAGCGCCCTCTCTTCTTGCGGAGTGTTCCATCTGCTCTCAGCATTGTCAGAAATGTGAAGAAAACGTCCTCTCTGAATTGACATTCCTGGCTCGTCCACCTGACACTCCACTCCCCAGGGCGGCCGGGAGGAGGGCCGTGGGGGGCCCTCGATGCCCGTGTGGTTGGGGAGGGGGCATCCGCGGGCAGGGGCGGTCGCTGTAGCCTGGGTGCTCTGTTCAGAGGGGCAGAGATAAGAGGAGGCCCCGCTTGGGTTTCCTCCATCTGAGATGCGCCCACAGACTCCTGGGCAGCACTGCTGTTTTCGTGCGTGGGCAGGCGTCCTCAGGTGGCATTTCTGTCCTACTCTCGCCATTTGTTTGTCAATGGATTCATTTGATGCTGAAGCTGCAGGCTAGAAGACCTCCCTGCCCTACCCGCTCTTGGCCCTCTTGAGATTTCTTTGGGTAAAGATTTCTCTGATCAAAGAAGTTAGAGAAAGGCTGCACTTCACACTCACTAGTGGGAGATTCACAGTGCAGATGACCACGTTAAAGGCCCCGAGAAGTCCTGCAACAGAAAAGAAGGGGAGGAAGGAAGGGAGGGAGGGAGGAAGACACTGTTTAACTTAATGGTTTCTAAACTTATTTGCCCACAGAGCCCCCTTTGTACCTAACACCTGTTAGCTCCTGTGGAATTAATATTTGAGGATGGTAATTTGGGACATGTTTGCCTGGTACACACAGGGGCAGGCTCTGACTCCCTAAGGCAGAATGGAGAGTCAGCATGTGCTGTGGGTTGAACTGTGTCTTCTTAAAATTCAGATGTGGAGTCCTAATCCCAGTACCTGAGAATATGACCTTATTTGGAAATAAGGCGGATGATGTGATGACTAATCTAGAGCCAGACATCTTGGAATGTGAAGTCAAGTGGGCCTTAGAAAGCATCACTACGAACAAAGCTAGTGGAGGTGATGGAATTCCAGTTGAGCTGTTTCAAATCCTGAAAGATGATGCTGTGAAAGTGCTGCACTCAATTTGCCAGCAAATTTGGAAAACTCAGCGGTGGCCACAGGA
>SJXQ01001751.1:299136-313897 GCA_006408695.1 Aepyceros melampus | reverse complement strand
GCTGGACTGGAAGAAACACAAGCTGGAATCAAGATTGCTGGGAGAAATATCAATAATCTCAGATATGCAGATGACACCACCCTTATGGCAGAAAGTGAGGAGGAGCTAAAAAGCCTCTTGTTGAAAGTGAAAGAGGAGAGTGAAAAAGTTGGCTTAAAGCTCAACATTCAGAAAACGAAGATCATGGCATCTGGCCCCATCACTTCATGGGAAATAGATGGGGAAACAGTAGAAACAGTGTCAGACTTTGTTTTTTTGGGCTCCAAAATCACTGCAGATGGTGACTGCAGCCATGAAATTAAAAGGCGCTTACTCCTTGGAAGAAAAGTTATGACCAACCTAGATAGTATATTCAAAAGCAGAGACATTACTTTGCCGACTAAGGTCCGTCTAGTCAAGGCTATGGTCTTTCCTGTGGTCATGTATGGATGTGAGAGTTGGACTGTGAAGAAGGCTGAACGCAGAAGAATTGATGCTTTTGAACTGTGGTGTTGGAGAAGACTCTTGAGACTCCCTTGGACTGCAAGGAGATCCAACCAGTCCATTCTGAAGGAGATCAACCCTGGGATTTCTTTGGAAGGAATGATGCTAAAACTGAAGCTCCAGTTCTTTGGCCACCTCATGCGAAGAGTTGACTCATTGGAAAAGACCCTGATGCTGGGAGGGATTGGGGGCAGGAGGAGAAGGGGACGACCGAGGATGACATGGCTGGATGGCATCACAGACTCAATGGACGTGAGTCTGAGTGAACTCCAGGAGTTGGTGATGGACAGGGAGGCCTGGCATACTGCGATTCATGGGGTCGCAAAGAGTCGGACACGACTGTGCGACTGAACTGAACTGAACTGAGATGTAATTAGTTATGGTGAAGTGGATGATAGGCCTTCATCCCGTACAACTGTGTCCTTATTTTTTATTTATTTATTTTGGCTGTGCTGGGTCTTCATTGCTTCATGGGCTATTCTCTAGTTACGATGCATGGGCTTCTCACTGCTGTGGCTTCTCTTGTTGTGGAGCATGGGCTCTAGGGAGTGCAGGATTCAATAATGACAGCGTGTGGGCTCAGTAGTTGCAGTTCTCGGGTTCCAGAGCACAGGCTCAGTAGTTGTGATGCTCAGTTGCTCAGCTAAACTCAGTTGCTCCGAAGCATGTGGGATCTTCCTGGATCAGGAATCAAACCCGTGTCTCCTGCATTGGCAGGCAGATTCTTTACCACTAGGGAAGCCTCCCCACCTTTTCTGTGTTTCCTGATAAAAAGGGGAAATTTGGGCACAGGGAGCACACAGGGAGAATGCCATATGAACATGAAGGTGGAGATGATGCTTCTGCAAGCCCAGGATCCCCCGTGAAGCCCCAGAAGCTAACGAGAGGCCTAGAGCAGGCTCCCACAGCCTCAGAAGGAACCGACCCTGCCAGCACCTTGGTCTTGGACTCCTGGTCTCCTAACTGTGAGACAATAATCTGGGGTTTCAGCTGCCCAGCCTGTGTCCCATGTTGTGGTGACCCCAGTTCACTAGCCCTGCATGATGACTTATGACTTGAGTTTCTGGCCCAAGCTCAGAGGTCGGGACCGAGGAGCTGCTGGGATTCCAGAGAAGGACCTTGGAAAGGCCAGGGCTGGACAGTGGGGCAGTGGCAAGAGCTGGCATTTTCATCGCTGGTGTGGTTGTAAATCACCCAGCGATTGTGCCTGTGGAAATCAACTCTACAGAAATAACCGAGATGTTTACGGCAGGCATTTACGAGAAGGGAAATTGGAAACATCCCAAATGCCTGCCAATCGAGGAAGTGCTCGGCTATCCGTGGAAGGAACATTCTCTACTATGAAGATGACACGTATATGATCTAGGTCAGGGAATGGGAACTGTGTGTGAAGTGATGTTAAATATAAAAGGCCAAACACAAAGCCGGAACTCACCCGCTTATAAAAGGCATGCTGGGAGGCTACAGAGACCACAGTGATTTGGGTGTTCACAAACAAAATTAAATGTTGTCTAGCATCGGTTTCTAGTTTGGCTACTTCAGGTCCTGTTACTGAAACCCAAGATGTTCTGTGTTTAGGGCAGGAGAGCGACATGGTTCCCTGAGCTCCGTGGACGGTTGATGATGGTCAGCCCTCATGGGCCTGCGGCCTGGACATTACTCCTGTACTGGGCCCTCCTGAATCTGCCCAGCATGGCACACATTTGCGCAGGTCCTGTCAGAGCCAGCACACTCTCCTCATCTGCCCAACCCTGAGGCCAGGGAGCCAGGGAGGGTCACATACCCTCCCGGTGCCCACCAGTAAAGCAGTACATAACGCCAGGTGGTACTGTGGTAGAGTCGTTTGCAGAGTGGGGAAGTAGTAAGAGGAAGAAGCAGAATATAAACAGCAAGAGATTCCTGAGTGTTGGTGAGGAAAGCCTTCCTGTGGTGTAACCATCACCGAGACACATCAGAGCATCGTGGGACTCTAGCAATGGGTTCCGAAAGTGGAGGCGGCTTCAACTCGCTCTATTGAAACCACCTTGGTTACTCCGTTTTCTGTCTCGAGCATGGATTCTGTTTTTAAAATTATTATTATAAGCAAGAAAAAGCCCCCACAACAATTTCACGTACAATTCCCTATTTTCTACTGAATCGCTTAGGTCCAGATTACAAATATAAACGGACCTCCCCTGTCATTTTAATCAAAGGTAGAAAAAATTTTTTCGCTACCACACAAATAAACAGCAGCTTGATTTAGTTGAAATCCACAAATCCAGGCAAGCGGAGGGCCTGGTGTGGTGAGTGAGCGTGTCTGCTGGGCTGTCCAGCCTCCCCGCCTGAGCCCTGGCCCAGACCCTTCTGAGCTGAGCCCACTGGGGCGGCCCGGGCTGGGTGCTCAGGCTGCTTTCAAAGAACACCTGTTTAGTAATTTACATGGGAAATAAAACTGTTGGACCAGCCGAGTGCATCTGCTGCCTGCTTAGCCCGTTCCAGAAAGATCTTTTGTGGATCTGCCTGGGAGGTCAGGGGGCAGGATGGCGGTTTTCACTGAGAGGACATCCCAGAGTCTCACTTGTGTGGAAGCCTTTACAACACAGATCAATAAGGGTTTGGTTCTTTTACTCAGCACTTCTGGCTGGTTTTGGCCCTATAATTTAAGAAACCTATGGACTGGTCCACATGTGATGTGGACCCTTGGCTTTGGCTGGTTGTCAAGCATTCCTGCTCCCGAGCATCCAAGTTAGCAGAGTGCAGATGAGGATTTCCCAGGTTGTTCAGCCCCCAGGTGTGTCTACAACAGAGCCGCGTCAGCCCTGTTGGCAGCCAGGCCAGTATCTGCGAGGCCAGGACAGGGCGAGAGCCGGAGTCAGGGGCAGGGGCCTCGTCCTCCAATGGACCACAGGGACGGGGGTGGTGGAGAGAGGAGATGCTGCACCCCTGGAATGTGCACCAGGAAGGAGGCAGTGGAAGTGCCGAGTGGCCGTGGAGGAGCAGAAGCAGGGGGTCCCCAGTTACATGAGCCTGATGCCTGCTCTGTGCCACGGCCTCCACACATCCTGCAGGAGGAAGCCCCAGGCCCAGGATGCAGGGTCCCGAAGTGACGTCCATTGTCAGTGCTTCCCTGTTCTGCAGCCCCCACTGTGGGGACAGGGCAAGACTAGACCCTCCTGCCCAGCAGCCTTTCCCACCAACACCAGCTCAGCTCAGTGGGCAGAAGGTAGGCTGGGCTTGGCCAGCAGAGCAAGGAGGAGGCAGGTCCCCAAAGCAAGTGCCGTGGGGGCTGCAGGTAACCATGTCGAGGGCAAGTTCCAGGTGGCAGCAGGTGGTCAGGTGTGGGGGCAGCTAAGAGCCCTGCAGGTGGAAACCCAGGCCAGACCCTGCCCCCGAGGGCCAGTGGGCTCTCTGTGTCCAGGTGAGAGGTGGGGTCGGGGCATACCCTCAGGTTGGACAGGGAGGAATGAGAGAGTCAATGGGGCTGGGAGCCACTTGCTGGCTTGCTGCGTCTGCCCAGTGTGGCCAGAGAGTGACCCTCGAGTGTCACCATGGGCTGGCATGGCTGTAGCAGTGCTGGGCACCCATGTGCAGCTGACCAGACCCCAGGCAGCTCCGGGGTTCATTCTTCCACCCCACCCCCCTGTCCCCTGGCCAGCCTCTCTGCTGTTGTGGTTCCTCAGTAGACTTTCTATAAATGGCTTTATGAAAAAGTGTTTTCTTTGTTTTATTAGCTTTACTTGATTCTAAAGAGTCCCCCTTGGTGCCCAGGAGGCTCCTGATCTGATCACATTCTTCAAATACCTTCAAACCTGAGTGCAGCAGCAGGTGCTCCACTGGGTATCGCATGGTGACCTCGAGGTTCAGGGGAGCCCCCACCACGCCTCTCCCTGAATTTCACCCCCACCTGGACCCCCACCTTTCTGGCTTCTCCCTCACAAGCTGTGCCCCAAGTGGCGTTTCCAGCCCTGCAGCTGGCTGCCACCTGCCATGTCATGCGTGGATGACTGGATCATCAGGCAGCCTATCCAGATGCAGTCCAGGGACCTGTTGCCCCACCACCTGCCTGGTCTGTGCCCTGCATCTGCACCCCAGATGCCCTGTGGGCAGGGGGTGGTCTGCTAGGCTCCTGGTACATCGGTGGCCCTCTGCTTTGATCAGGGGCCCCATGGCCTCAGCCCCGCAGGAGACATTCTCCACCTACAGGCACTCCCTACCCTCCCACAGACACTAGTTCACCCCACCAGATGCCCCGTCCCCATCCAGGGAGGGCTTGGGCGCTCACCCTCCCCTACTGGCCTGCTCCCCAGAGTCTGACCCCTCCCAGTCTCTCCCTGTCTCCCCAGAAGGCTGCCCTTTCTTGTCCTGCAGGCCTGAGGTATGCTGAAGCCCAGCACTTCCACTCACTTCCACTCATGGTGCTTGGAGGTCAGCCCTTACTCTCTCATCACAATCTGGACCCTCTGCCTGTCCCCAGCATCTTGATTGTCTATGGAGAGCCACAGTGGAGGGCCAGAAACAGATAAATTATTATAATAGAGTGGGCAAAGTGAGCCAAGACATGTAGAGTACAATGTCTGGTGGAGGCCGAGCTGACTTCCTGTGGCAACTGGGGAGGATTTCCAAGAGGAGGTATTGAATTGGGTCTTGAAGGATGCATAGAAGTTTGTTTGGTGGCAGCGAGGTTGTGCTTTAGGATACAGATCTAGGTTCTTGTCCCTGTCATTCTCTCAGTAATTTTAAGTTTCAGGTGGGTAGATGCTGCAGGTTTCGAAGGAGAATGGCGCTCGTGCTCACCTGACTGTTGTCTGTGATGTTCGAGATGTTGGGGGCCTGGCCCATGGTCCTCACTGCACATGCTTCTTAGCATCGGCTCTTCTGGGGAGCTTGCTTGTGATCCACATCAAGAACTGGCAGAGCCACTGGAAAGGGGGTGGATGCCTGGGGAGGGGGCAGAAGGAGATTGGGAATGGCGGTGACTGAGAAGCTGGCTTCAAGGATGGGAGAGGGGAGGTGGGGGAGACTGGCCTAAGGAGCGGTGGTCATCGAGGGCCAAACTGCTTCCCTGTGCTCTCACTCCAGGTAGTTAAGCCATGGAGAGTCCTCTAGCTTGTGAGCTTTGTCAGGCACCTGACCAAGCTTTCAGGGAAACTTCCATGGGTCTTGAGCTGGAGGACTGAGCTCTGAGGGGTCTCTAGGGTCCCGGCTGCTCCTCCCTGCTCCAGGCACAGCCTCAGCTGGCCCAGGTCCTCCCTCAGAGTTAATGGGCACTGGGGTGCAGGTTTGGGTGACCAGGAAGACCAGGGTGGGGTGACCAGACTTGGGGGAGGGTAGGGCATCTCTTTCTAGAAATTTTTTTCAAGCTGGGTCACAGGAGCAGGAGAAACCCTACCCCATAGGGGCTTCCAGAGGTGCCCTCCTCCCCAGCAGGCAGGACTCTGGGAGAGAAAGACCTGCGTCCAAGAGCAGTCTGTTCTCCAGCCTGAGTTCCACCTATAAGGTCCTTTACTGAGCGCTTGCTGGATGCCGGGAGCTTGCCTGCCACGTTCTTGGTTGCCTCCAGAGACTGGCTCCTGCCTGTCTGGCCCTGCCATCTTCTCAGACCCTTGCCATCTCTCACCCAGAGCCCCCTGCAGAAGAGACAGCGGAGTCTGACCCGGAGGACATGGGCAGCAGGGCAGCTTGTTTGGGATGGTCCATCTGGCTGTTCCTCTTGTTCACTTTAGGCACACCCTGCCATGTGCCCGGGAGGATTCCTGGCTCACTGTCCCTTGGTCCTGTACTTACCCTGGCTGGACAGCAGCAGGTGGACAGGCCCTGTAGGCCCCTCCCTACTCCGGGGACGAGCTCACCTTTGTGCCCCATGGTGCCTCACCCGGCGCCCACCACGCTTGTGAGCAGCCCTCTGGCTTTTGGAACTTCCAGCATCCTGGGGATTGGATTCTGGCACTGGAAGCCCTGACTATTCCATGGAGGCCTGTGAGCCGGTGCTTGGGTGTCCGTGCCCTTTGGGGGCCCGAGCATGAAGGTGGCAGCTCAGCCCTGTATACCTGATACCCTCCACTCTCCTGGGCAGGAAGTGGATGGGAGGACCAGGGTTAGGCCGGGCTGGTGAGGAGGAGGCCAAAGCAGGCTCGGGCAGACAGCCACCTGGGGCCTGGCTCAGCCTTTGCAGTGGCCCCGTCAGCCTTTGCTGCTCCTTGGGTGGGTGGGGAAACAGGCTCAGAGAGGGTGCAGCCAGGAAGAGAGAGCAGGGTTTAAACCCAGACCTGCTTGAAGCCTCAACACGCTCTCTCCCAAGCTAGTGTCACTGATCCAAAAAAAAAAAAGTCCTTTTTTTTTTTTCATAAAAGAAAATTTTGAGACTGTAACTCATACACAGTGAGAAAATCACACAGGACAGAGGATGTGGAGTGACTAGTGTGCCAGACCCCAGCTCCCCGCCCCCCGCAGAGGCAGCCGCTGCCCTGTTCTGACTTTGAAGAAGCAAAAATATAGCTCTAAGCACACCTATTGATTATAAAGACCTGGGATGTTAAGAAAATGTTCAATTAGATCTAGTGTAATATTTACTTTTTTCCCAAGGAAGTGAATAGTCCATCTTAATGAAGTTTTTTTTTTAATTTTTATTATTCTTATTGCTATTTTTTAAAGGTAAGTTAGACTTAAAAAAATTTCATATATTTATTTTTGACTGTGCTGAGTGTTCATTGTGGCGCGTGGGCTTCTCATCGCGGTGGCTTCTCTTGCTGCAGAGCATGGGCTCTAGGGGGTGAGGGCTCCAGGAGTTGTGGCTCCTGGGCTCTAGAGCACAGGCTCCACAGCTGTGGCATGCAGGCTTAGTTTCTCTATGGCATGTGGGAGCTTCCCAGACCAGAGAATGAACCTGCACCCCCTGCGTTGGAAGGGCAGAATCCTAACCACTGGACCACCAAGGAAGGCCCCAAAGTTTATCCCAAAAAGGATTATAGCAGAAATGTGTTCTCTGTTTAAGACGTTGCTTTCCCATCACCTGGAGCCTGGGCTCAAGCAGCTGGTGGGCTTCTCAGGCTCTGTGAGCAGCAGGGGCCAGGGAAGGGTGCTGGGTTCCGACGGGGGCTGTGCCTGCAGGGCCTCTGGGGAGGGAAGACAGAGGAGGGGCCTGTGGTCAGGGGTGTTCCCGGCCCCACTGGTCCATGTGCTCAGCCTTTGTGCCCACCTCCGTGGCAGCCTCCAGTCTGGACCCTTCCCCAGACATTTCCTGTTCTGGCTTTGTCTCATACATGCTGGGTCTAATGTTCTTCGAAAATGATCTCAAATCAAATTAAACCAATGGTGGTGACAAGTCGAATACCATGGAGGATCTTCTGATGGACCCCAGGCTCCCTCTGGCCTGTGCTCCCTGCCGGCCCCGGGACCCTCGTGGGTCTGCTCTTGGGGCTCTGGCTTGCTCTGCCACCTCCTGCACACTGTCCTCCTCTCAAGGGTCAGTGTTTGGGGAGTCACATGCAGAACCTCTCAATGACCTCAGCAGCGGTCACCTCGCCTTTCAGGTTTCCTTCTCCCAGCCCTCCAGGCTGGTCCCTGCTCCTCTCAGAAGCACTGATGCTGTGGGTAGGTAAATGTCTCCTCCGCTATGGGGCTGCCCGCCTCTGCTGTATAGTGGCGGTGGAGGATCTGGGGGAGGGGCCTTCACCTCCAGCTTTGCAGCGTAATTATGTGATGCTGCTTCTTCCCTCCAGAACCTTCAGTGAGTCCCCACAGCCTGCGCTTCCCTATCCCACTGTCTGGAGCCAGGCCAGCGTTCATTGCTGTAGGAGGACCCTGGGTCTCAAGGACTTGGCATAGAATGAAGGAGGGTGCTCGCTGAAAGGCCCCCAGACAGGCTCTCAGTCTTGCTGGTCCGTGAGGATGCCGAGGCTGGGGGTCTCACAGGAGCTGAGTGTGCCAGTCAACTGGGATCTGCCAGCTGTTGGGAAAGAGGACCCTGTGGGGTGGCATGAACGGTTGGGGGTGGAAGTCTTTTGGGGAGGGGTACCCCTTCCTCAGGGCTTCCTTGGTGGCTCAGATGGTAAAGAATCTGCCTGCAATGCAGGAGACCCAGGTTTGATCCCTGGATCAGGAAGATCCCCTGGAAAAGGAAATGGCTACCCACTCCAGTATTCTTGGGGCTTCCCTAGTGGCTCAGATGGTAAAGAATCTGCCTGCAGTGTGGGAGACCTGGGTTTGATCCCTGGGTTGGAAAGGTCCCCTGGAGAAAGAGAGTGACTTACTACTCCAGTATTCTGGGGGTCACAAAGAGTCAGACACAACTGAGCAACTAACATTAACACCAACTAACACACCCCTTCCTCACACAGATCTCTGCCCGAGGCTGGGCATCATGACTGAGTGCTGGGTGTTCATGGGGGGATTAATTGCCTCTGTTTCCTTGTTTCTCCCCCAGGGGGGCTTTTTCTGTGGTCCGACGCTGTGTCAAGCTCTGCACCGGCCATGAGTATGCGGCCAAGATCATCAACACCAAGAAGCTGTCAGCCAGAGGTAGGGAGGGAATGGCTGTGTTGGCCGGTGGGAGCCGGGGGCAGGGGAGCCTGTGCTGGGGATGAGGCATGGCCTGTGGCTCCCTGGCGACACAGTCGGAGCGGGATTCGTGGCTGCAGTGTGGTGTGAACAGGGCTCATGGCTGCGCAGGGCTGGGAGCAAGAGGCACCGGCACACCCTCACACCCTCTTACTCTCGTTTAGGGGCTCATGGAACCCCTGTCTCTTCTCCCCAGGGCTGGAGGGGAGAGGCATGCAACCATGTGGCTGACGTGGTCAGATAGTGTCATCTGCCCAAGAATGTGGGCCAGAGGAGGACGTAGGGACCTGAAGACTTTGGATGCTTGAGGGGCCACCTGAATGGCATGTCTCCTGACTCGGGCTCTGCCAGTCTTCTGGACCCAGGGATGCACGTGGTGACTCATCTTACTGTGCTGGGAGGGCTGGGGCGGGGGCTGCCTGCAAGGGTGGATGTGAGCTGGCCACGAGCTGGCCCTGGGCATGTGGCCTCACCCGATCCGGCACTTCCCAGGCCCTTGCTGGGGAACAGCCTGTTCTGGGCAGACAGACCCCTGATCCAGTGGTGTTCCATGTGGTGGGGGTGGGGCAAGATGGGGGGGGAGGGGATGACATGCAGTCAGTGAGTGTGACAAGGCCATGGTGGAGGTGCCGCCCCAAGCAGGTGAATTCAGAGCACAGAGGTGAGGGGACAAGGGCGGGGAACCAGGGAAGGAGTCTGGCAGGACCTGCCACCCCCCAGTGCTGTGGGGATCCCACGGATCTCCAACCCAGGATTAGACAGGAGGGCCGGATGAGCCCTGGGCAGACAGTGCTGAGTTAAGCCCTCTCCCACCTCCTCCCAGGCACACCCACGACCCTGGTTAGCATCCAGACACAAATCTAATTGAGAGGCTCCTTCTCCTCCAAGAGGCCCTGACTGTCTGCAGTCCTGGCCCACATCCCGCCCCGCGGTTGGTGCAGAGAACGCCTCCGTCTGTGGGGTCTGCAGCTTCTAGCCCAGCAGCCTGCGGGGGCGAGCGGCTGAGCCTGCTGTGTGGTTCACTGAGCCGTGTGTGGGTGTTTAGGTGCCTGCTGTGTACCAGGCCTTCGAGGCTGAGTGTTTCCAGGGGCAGGCGCTCCGGTCCCAGCCCATGTTGAGAGGTTGGTTGTGCACCAGTGGGGTCAGTCCTGTGTCCTCATTTTTGCTGCAGATGTTAGGAGGGGACACAGGTGACACGGGGCACTGTGGAGACAGGAGGCTTTGGAGCCAGTGCAGCCCTGGGGCACGTGTGGTAGGAAGGCTCGGATCCTGCAGCTAGACTGATAGCAGCAATAACAAGAAGGCTAATATTTACCAAGCGTTTGCTGTGTGTACTGTGCTGCCAGATGCAGGGCTGCTTCTGTGTTCCCTGACGCTGGGTGGGTGGCACCGGTCGGATCCTGTTGTCACATGTGTTTGGGAGCTGTGTCCGCACACCTTGCGTTTCTAAAGCAGGAGGGCACTCTGCTTCATTCCCCAGGCTTGTGCCAGGCCACAGGAGGCGAGAGAGCCCACCTTCAGGTGCCCCCTGGACTGCTGAGGGAGACCTTCACTCATTCGCCAGCTTTCCCCAGCGCCTCCCACGTGCCTGGCACTGAGGACGGGGTGATGAGCAAACACATCCAAACAAACCACTCCAGCCCCATCTTCGGGGTGGGAGCCCAGGGGCGAGCACAGGAGATTGGATGGGTCTTGAAGGATGAGTAGGAGTTTGTGAGACTCAAGCAGAAAACCACTTGAGTATGAGTATGTTTCTGTGGAATCCAGCAGCTCCTTTCAAGTATATTCACACTCCACTGTTTATACCCTTAAAGTGAAAGTGTTAGTTGCTGAGTCATGTCCAACTCTTTGCGACCCCATGGACTGTAGCCTACCAGGCTCCTCTGTCCATGGGATTTTCCAGGCAAGAACACTGGAGTGGGTTGCCATTTCCTACTCCAAGGGATCTTCCCAAGCCAGGGATTGAACCTGGGTCTCCTGCATTGCAAGCAGATTCTTTACTGAGCATCAAGAGCACTGGAAGTCTGAAATTCCCCCGTGTTCCACAATTACCACCTGCTCTTTCTTCTGCCCCCGCAGCAGCAGGCCTGCTGCCTGCTTCCTAACAGCCAGCCTGCTCTCTGCCTTTGAGTCCCAGAGGCTGGGCCAAAGAGATCCCGGCTCACGGCGCCATTGTGGGGCTGTGCAGACTTGGGGCTCCGTCAGCCTTGCTTCCGGCCTCAGTGTCCCAGCTGGACGCAGCCCGGGCTGGGCGGTGGGAGGCAGGGTAGCTAGCCAGGGCTGGTCTGGAATTAGAGCAGCCAGCTCTCGCCTGCTGTCACCTCTCCGCAGGAGCACTTCCCCTGTGAAGACACTCCCTGCTTTGCCTCCACACTTGGGTCCTTGCATTGCTCAGGTCTGTGAAGGTCTTGGGCATTCCCTCTGGCCTGTTAAACTCATTATCATGGAAAATTTCAACCACCCCCAAATATAGATAAAATGTGGAATGAGCCCCCAGCTTCAACACAACAGTTTTCAACACTCGGGCAATTTTGTTTCATCTGTAACCCTCCCCATGCTCCACCTCCACTCACATATCTTGTGGCAGATCCCAGACCACCCGTCATTTCACCATAGTCATCAGCGTGTTTCTCTAATGGAAAAGGATTCTAAAACCACCCAGCCACCTCCCTGTACAGGGACCCAAGGGTCTTCTGGCCCTCCCCAGCCCCTTTTCAAGCTGAATGGGCAGCTGGAGGGGTAAGAGGAGACAGCCTCATCTTCATGCTGAGTGTGGCCCAGCAATGGGGTTTGGCTGATGGGTTGGGTTTGGTTGCTATTGGCCTTGGCCACATGGTCCTGACTGCCTCAGTGTGTGACCTTGGCCGTGTTACTTAGCCACCCTGTACCTCAGTTTTCTCAGTTGTAAAATAGGGACAAATCTAATCGCTACCCCAGAGGGGCATTGTGAGGGAGAGAGGAGTCAGCCTAGCACAGTGCTGCCTGAACACCCTTTGCTTTCTTTCGAGTTTTGTGCCAGACTATCCTGCCCAGCCTGCAGGCGCTAGGACTCCTCCTCCAGGAAGCCTCCCTGGGTCCTCCCAACCAGCTTAGAAACCAGGAAGCCCAAAAGCAGTCACTTTACAAATTTTTCCATTGATTATTTGCTCCTTGAGGGCAAATGCAGATGTTCATCTCTGCACCTTCCCAGCTCCCCGCCCAGAGGCTGGGAAAACACATGTATGAACATCCCACCCTCTTCTTACTACCCTTTGAGGGCTGGCTACATAAAACCCTGAGTTCTCACCTGGCGTGAAACTCTGCCTTCGGCCCTGTCTTCTCTCTCCCTCCCAGGCACTGGCTTCTTCTGGTTCTATATACCCCAGGGCCTTTGCACATGCCTTCTCTGAGGCTCAGACAGTAAAGAATCTGCCTGCAATGCAGGATACCCGAGTTTTATACCTGGGTCAGGAAGATCCCCTGGAGAAGGGCATGGCAACCGACTCCATTATTCTTGCCTGGGAATTCCATGGACAGAGGAGCCTGTCAGGCTACAGTCCATGTGGTGGCGAAGACTTGGACATAACTGAATGACTAACACTTTCACTTTCCTTCTAGAAATGCTTTTCCTGAACTTTGTACCTGCTTAACTCCTATTGATGACACTTCCTCAAAGGGATCTCCCTTGAGCCTCCAGTAGGAATCTGGGACCCAAGCACCCTGTTTTTATTTGATAGCTGTCTCACCCACTACACTGCCAGGCCTTGCAGGCAGGACTTCATTTGTTTCGTTCACCATTGTATCTCCTACCCTCCACCCAGGCCCTGAGAGGTGGAGAGCTCTCCATAAATTTTTTGGAATGAAGGAATGCTTTGAGTGAGTGGATTTTGAAGGAGCGGACGTGCAGCCTGTGCTGGAGTCAGGTTAGTCTCCCAGGTGTGAAGCTGGGACAGGGATTGGGTGGAGCAGCGTCTAGAAGAAGGTGTGCTGCAGGGTTGGGTTTGCAAGGGAGCTCCCTGGCCACTGAACACCTGAGCATCTGGGAAGTCCAAGTCCAGGAGAAGTTCTATGGTGAAGCCAAATAGTGGTCAGGAAGCAAGGAGGGGAGGCCCGGAGCCCGCTGCTCCTCCCCGAGTCCTGGTGTTCATCTCTCAGCCTGCACCTGTGGCGTCCTGCAGGGTCAGACTTGATCCATACAGAGAGTCCTGACTCCAGACAGCGCTCCCTCCCGAGAGAGGCCATTCAGAAATGCTTGCCCCAGCCGTTGTCCTGGCAGGTGGGGGCAGGGGATCCATGGGTGGGGAGTCTGCTAGGCAAGTGGGAGAGTGGGGAAGTGGAGACTGGACTCAGAGGTTGGAGGGGAAGCCCCTCTTCTGCCTGCTTCATTTTCAGTGCAATGTGGAGGGGCCTCACCCAGCCCTGCAGTGAGGGGAGGTCCACTCCTGATCGGAGGAGACTGGCTTAGCCTTTCAAGGCTTCCAGTGATAAAGAAAGCGGCAGGAGGATGCTGGCACTGGACACAGAAAAACTGTCCCACCTGGTAACTACAGTTCTTGGACCCACGAGGACACTGCAGATTACATCCAGCTTGTGCCAAAGGCAGTAACAGTCAGATTTTTTAAATTTAATACTTAATTAAATAGAGGATTGTGAGACATTCAGAGTCTGTGAATGTACTGAATAATAAGAGATTATTAAACTACCATTAACAAAAGCAGTTAGAGGAAAATTAATTGACAGGGGTGGTGGGGGTAAGACGATCTTCATCAGGCACTTCTTGTTGCTCCCGCCTCCCTCTCCCCTCCCCTTGCTCCTTGTCAGCACCAAGTGGCTGCTCTTTAGGGCTCCTTTGGTGGCCATTTGGAGGACACCCTGCGGACCCAGCTTTTAGTACTCACTGGCCCTGAGCAGGTGTCCCAGAAATGACCCCGGTCATTTCTGACCTAGAGGAAGGAAGGAGGGACACGGCTGCACCGGAGGGGGCTCGGGCCCTGGGTATGTGCCCTGACCCTCAGCAGCCTTTTCGTGAGGTCAGTGGTGGGAGGCCTGTGCCACCGACGAGGAAACAGAACCCCACAGAGGCAGAGTGGCCCAGGAGCCCACGGTTGTGATGAGCAGAGCCTGGGACGCTGGCAGCTCCAGTTTCCACCCAGCTGCTGAGGGTCGCAGGGGGATCAGGTGTGAGGGCTGACCTCCCAGGTGGGAGGCTGACCTCATAGTGGGTGCTCGCAGCACAGCTGGGGGACTCACCCTACCCGTGAGGAGGCTGAGGCCACCTCTGAGATCGGGGCTCACCTCTGACCCTCCTCCTGACCCCAGGCTGATGCTCGGTTTACCTCCAGCTACCTTCATGTAGGGTCACGCCCTTCGCAGGGTCCGGACGGCCCCTTCTGCCTTGGGGGGCGCCCCTGTCGGCGGTGTAACGGGGAGGAGTTATCTGGTCTCTAGGGGCTCTGGGGCTGAGACTGCACCCCTGGCCAAACCTGCCCGGGCCCCTGCTTTCCTGCTGCAACCCGTGCTGCCGGTTTCCTGTCGGCCCCCACGACCCACAAGCGGGAAGACATCCCGGACAGAGGATAATGGGCGCCGGGAATTCGCCGAACTGGGTTACTGGAGGACGCGCCGCCGGCGCCGCATTGCAGGGGCGGCTGAGCATGCGCAGCGGGCGCTGGGGCGCCCTCCCTCCTTTCCTTCCCTCCTCTCCCCTACCCTCCTCACCCCTCCCCTACCCTTCTCCCCCCTCCCATTCCCTCCCCTCCCTTCC
>SJXQ01001751.1:266011-289320 GCA_006408695.1 Aepyceros melampus | reverse complement strand
GGCGGGCTGAGTGCCCATCCCGAGAGGAGGGAGAGTCTGCTGGATCTCCTGGAGATGTTCTGTCTGCAGGCATGACTTTCCCCTCTCTGAAAGGGCACACGCCTGTTTGCAGGTATGTCCATGTTCAGGGCTGTCCTGAGGCTCCCAGCCCACCACCATCACACAGCCCAGGGAGAGCCGACCATAGAATGGGCCAGGGGGCGCCCTTCCTGCAGGAGGACTTGGTGGCTGGGTCTTCCCCATCCCCTCAGTCCATGCTGCCTCCCAGCAGAGCCAGGGATGGGCTGGCACATCTGAGGAGGCCTGCCCAGTGGCTTTACTGCTTCTGAGAACATATCGTGATTAGCCCATTAACTGTGTCCCTCTAGTGGGGCTGCCGGGACTTCCCTAGTGATCCTGTGGGCTTCTCTGGTAGATTACTGTCCTCAGGCCCTCACTGTGAAGGCCCCAGGGCACGCAGGGGTGGGGGCAGGTGTTCCAGGCCCCGGACACCCGGTCTCCAGTCACATCCCTCCCTGGGGCAGCCGCCCTCCTGATTCCCCGCCTTTGTTCGCCATCCGGCCACACATCTGTGCCAGTGCCCTGCTTGTTGGCCTCGGAGTGAATGAAGTGCAGTTTGGGTCTTCCTCTGTGAGCAGCTTCTTCCACTTGGCCTCATGTTGGGAGACTGGGGTGATACGCACACGGATGGGTGTGTTCTGTTGTGTGATTTATTTCTGCCTTCTCTGGTCAGTGGAAATAGGTTTTTGTTTTTTTCAGTTTTTTGCCATTATAATCTCATCAGCTTTTAAAATCCTCCTGGCACCTCTGTTTGTTTGAAAGATAAAACTTCTGGCTGATAAGTTGCTCAGCCCTTGGGGGCAGGGAATTGAGGTTCTGTGTTTCTGGGGGTGGAAGGAGGCACACAGCGCTGGAGCGAGGAGGGGTAGTTTCAGGAGCAGCAGCAGTCTTGCCTGGGGCAACTTCCTTCTGAAGCTTTTTTTTTTTGATGACTTAGGGAATTTTTATTTCTCTCAAGCTTTTGAGTAACGCTTGGTAATTTTTAAGACTTGTCCGAAATCTACCATTTGGAAAATCTGGGGATCGTGTTGCATACCCATGACCACTTTGTTTCATAAATTTAAAAAGCACTCTCCAAAACATACTTTTAGGGAGCCTCATCTTACCTGTGTAAAAGTTTAGATCCCGTGGAAGGTCCTCTGAGGCCTTGACTCTTCTTCCTGCTGACCTGGCATCGACACCAGGACCCGTCAAAATCCAGGCCTGTGTTTTGTAGGTCTGTGCGTGGGGTTGGGGCGGCGGGTTTGCCAGGTCACACATCCCTTCCCCAGATGTCCCTCCAGAGGAAGGCCAGGCCTAGGCTGGCCCCGCACACTGGTCGGACGCCCCCGGTCGGCCGACAGCGCTGCTCTGCCAGCCCGCGGCTGCCTCTGAAGAACAAACCAGGCCTCAGCAGAAAGCTCCACAGGGAACAGAATGAGGACAGATAGGAAAGGATTGAATTGGTGCTGTCAGTTCCATTGCTGACAGCCGGCATTTTCTCTTCCTGCATCACGTGGGGGAAACTTCTGGCCCCGAGTGAGCACCAGCCATGCCTCCCACGGGCCTCTCGCTCCAGGCCCTGGGCAGCCTCTTCCAGCCCCAGCGCTGCCAGCTGGGGGTCCGGGCGTGGGTAGAGGGCACAACCTGACGTGTCCCCTGGGCAAGTGGTGGTCAGCTGGGTAGACATTGTAGGACGTGCTGGCCACGCCCCCCGCCGTGAGGCCCGTGGTTGGCTGCCCGTCCAGCATGCCGTCGAGGGGCTCCAGGGCGCCACTGGCTGCAGGGCCACAGGGTGATGCTGTGTCCCTTTCTCTCCCCAGATCACCAGAAGCTGGAGAGAGAGGCTCGAATCTGCCGTCTCCTGAAGCATTCCAACATTGGTGAGCGGCCCGCGGCGGGGTGGGAGGTGGGGAGGGGGTCCCAGCTCTCCCATTACAGACAGCAGGAGGACCCTGAACGCATCCCTTTCCTTCTCCATTGAAGTTGCCCACCCTCAGGCCCCTGAAACATCTCCTGCTTTTGATGCAGAGGGATTCCTGCACAGACTTTGGGGCAGCCCCCTGGGGGAGGTCAAGGCCAGGTTCCTTCTAGATGGATCCCTGCCCACCACTCTGTAACTCTGTGCCGAGATTCTGGTGATATCACACAGGAGCCTAACATTCTGGCTTTTCAGAAAAGCAATGTGACGACCGGATTACAGAGAAAAAAGTTTGGAAACCAAAGACCAGTCAAAGACCACACCGGGCCCAGCCCCAGCCTGAGCTCTGAGGTCTGAGGTCTGAGGACCAAGGTCTGATTCTGGAGGACCTCTGCTCTCCCCCAGCCCAGGGCTCTTGGAACTGCCTTCTGGGTGGGGATCAGCTACCGTGGGGGCCACGTGTTGGCCTCAGGGAGTGTGCTTCCCTGCTTGTGGCAGGTCCCTTCTTTCTGCAACCTCCAGACTGAGTATGGACTCAGCCCAGACACAGTCACAGGAGCTGCTGGGAGCCCAGACCCCGGAAGTCGGTGCAGATTTCCTGGGGCCTGTCAGCCTCTGCCCACCCGCCTCAGCTGTGAGGGGCCCCTTGACCCCACAGCACAGCTGCCTGTCCTTCTTCACTTATCCCTATAGGGGCTCCTGAGGAGCCCAGGACCCAGACCTTGCCCACACTGGGAGGTAGCCAGGAGACACAGAGGGGACGGTGGGCCTGTGGCCTCAGAGGCACCCAGGGAACTTGTCAGGGTGGATTCCTGGGCCCTCTCATCCATGTTTGACTCAGGTGCACCGGGATGGTGCCCAGGACTCTGTTTCAATGGACGCCAGGCTGTGCTGAGCAGCCGTGTCCTGGCCACTCCCGGACCAGGGCCTCAGGCACAGGGAGGGCCCGGAGTAACCCTGGGAAGAGCCGAGAGGGCTCCCCTGGGGAGCGGGGCATAAGCTGTGAGGGCCCTCATTTCCGAGGCAGAGTTCAGAGGTTTGGAGCTCAGAGACCTGGATTTGGGCCCCACCTTCCCCCCAGAGAAACTGTAACAATCACTGAACTTTCTGACCCCAGTCTTCTTGTTCGTGGACTGAGCGTGTTTCAGGTGTGTGTCAGTGATCCAGGCTTCACAATAAATCACCCCAAAACTCAACCAACAGGCACTGATTTTCTCTGTTTCTGTGGATTCAAGAGCAGTTCAGCTGAGTGATTGAGGCTGCCAGACATTTTATGGGATCAGTGCTTTTGTTTAATACTTATTATGACGTTTAAGACAACAGCAGCAGGGTAGGATTCTTTTGAGTCTGGGGGCCTGGGGCAGCTGGGCAGGTGGCCTGGCTCTGAGCCAGTTGTGCTCAGGGTTCCAGAGATAGATAGAGACAGAGAGGGTGACAGAAAGTGAGAGAGACACACAGAAAGAAAAAGAGAAGCAGAGATAGAGCCAGAGGGAAACAGAGAGACGCACAGAGAGACGGAGAAAGAAAGAAAAAGAGATAAAGACTGAGACAGAGAGATGGAGAGGGAAGGAGAACAAGGAAGACCGTGCCTCCAATTGTGTAAAAATATACAGAGCAATATTTATCACTTTGACTGTTTTTTTTTTTTTTAGTTTGACTGTTTTTAAGTGTACAATTTCGTGGCGTTAAGTACATTCACATGTTATGTAACCATCGCCCTTATCTGTACTCAAAATTTTTTTCATCATTGCCAGTGGAAACTCTGCATCCGTTAACACTGACCCCCACCTGCACCCCCAGGCCCCGCCACCCACCATTCTGCCCTCTGTCTCTATGAATTTGACACCCTAGGAACCTCATCAATGGGACCGTACCGTGTTTGTCTTTCGGGGACCGGCTTATTTTACTCAGCCTGATGTCCTCAAGCCTCATCCTTGTTGTAGCAGGTGTCAGAGTTTCCTTCCTTTTTAAAGCTGAATAATATTCCACTGTGTGTATGTTTCACGTTGTGTTTATCCATTCATCCGTCAGTGGACACTTGGCCTTTTTCTGCCTGTTGGCTATTGTGGCTAATGATGCCATGAACATGGGTGTACAAGTGTCTTTCTGGATCTCTGCTTTCAGTCCTTGGGGGTAAACCTCGCAGTGGAATGGCTAGACCATATGGTGCTTCTGTGTTTAACTTCTGGAAGAAGCACCATGCCTTTTGATGGTTTGGTCTGGAAGGGGTGATGCCGTCACCTTGCCTTTTTCTGTTTGTTTGAAGGAGCCCAGCTCTCCTCTTAAATGTCTCATCAGAGGATGGGAATGCCTCTCATAACCAACATGGTAGCACATGATGTCTCCTGGCTGCTGGCCAGGCTGTCGAGTTAGGAGCCCAACCCAGAGTTGGGCCCCCAGGGAGCAGCCCACAGGCAGAGCCCCCCACCACTCTTGGGGCTTTAGTTTCTGTTCAGAGACAAGCGGGCACCTGAGCAGAGGAGACAGGTGCGGGCCGCCTTGGCAGTGCCCTGTGTGGGTACACTGTGGGGACTGGGCAACCCCGCTGCACCATGTGGGTCGCCAGGAAGCAGGCCAGGGTATCCAGGATGGACTTGAGCTCCAGGGCCTCAGTGTGGGTTGTGCCCTCCACACACATGTCCGTGTTGTACCCGACTGTCTGGGAGGTTGGCCCCCTCCAACTAGGGTCTCTAGAATTCCTATTCAGTGCATATTTCTCATTGCTGGTGGGTGCCTGGAGTGGAGACTTAGCTGAGGGCAAGGCTTCCTCCACTCTCACCTCAGTGGTGGGCCGTGGCCACCCTGAGACGTTGCCGCTCAGCAGGGGAGCATGTCCCAAGCTTCCTTCCCTGCCCCTGGAGCTGTGGGTGACAGATTAAACAGAGCCCATGGTAGGCAGAACCATCCACAGCCTTTTAAAATGGGCCCCATCAGGAGTGAGTAGAACCATCAGCCTTGACCCTGAGGAGGGCAGCCCTCTGCCTCCCCAGCCTCCTTCCAGCCTCCTCTCAGCCTCCTTCCAGCCTCCCCTCTGCACACTGACCCCCTCTCTCCTGGGCCTGGCTCATGGATGGCAAATTCCCATCCCCTGGTTTCCAGGCCTGGAACTGCCCTCCCTTGCAGGATAGTCCATCTAGGAGCTGGGCAGGTGGCACCAGGGAGTACGATGGCCCTGGGAGGACTTCCTGCTGAGATGAGGCGGCCAGTGCAGGAGTGGAGGGTAAAAGGTCTCCAGTCTCTGACGGCTCAGGGCCCATGCCGCCATCCACAGCCCTTCCCTCCCAAAGCTGATCATATGATAGGTCCTGGGGTCCTTCCTCCCGTAGCAGTACTGCAGTCTATGGACGGGTTCGAGGGGCAGCTTAAGAGGGGCAGAAGGACCACCTCCACTGAGAGCCCCCTGGCCTGGGACTCCGTGTGGTCCCTGGAGGAGCAAGCCTCACAGTGGGAGGCTTGTCCTGGGGCTCCTGACACCCCTTGTGGCTGTTGGTGTCCCCCAACCCCTTGCTCCCAGGCTGGACTCTCAGGAACTACCTGGACTCTAGTTGCAGCCACTATATGTCACCCGCAGTGTTATTTACTTACCGTTTTTACTTAAATAGATTCTGTGACAATTCCCTTTTTTACTTAGCCCCGTCCGTGAAATCACGGGTCTGTTGTGCTAGGTGGGTGTTCTTCTAAACCATTAAAGTAGCACATAACTATTTTTTAAATGTTAAAAATGTTTAAGTGAAAAAAAAGGGAGAGTGTGTGCATGTGGCCTTGACTTTCAGACTGAGGGTCCTGCCAGCCCCCTCTCACCTGCTCCTAGGGGGCAGGGCATGAGGGCAGGGGTGGCCTCCACACGGGGGGGAGAGGGGAAGGTCATCAGGACCCCAGATTTATGGACCCCTGGACTCCCCTGGGGAAGGAGGATTCCCCTGCATGGGAAGAGAAAAGGGTCCCCCCAGGAGTGTCCCCCCGGGAGTGCTGTCTGCAGGCCTGGCAGGGTGATGGAGGCAGACCCCTCCACTCCCTTCCCCCTTCCACCCTGAGCCTTTTGTTGCTTGGAGTTCCAGGGGAAGCAGCTGGGGGCAGGGGAGGCTGCTCAGAGGGGCCAACCTGCTGGGCCCTCACCAGAAAGCAGTCAGCATGGGGAGAGTTTCACTCAGTGATTTTGCTGGAGAGTCCTGGGGAGGGCGCAGTGAGCTGGCGGTCTGTTGTATGTTAGGAAAGTGCAGACCCACCTGGTGTAGTTGAGGTCTGGATGGGAACAAGAGGGTGCCAGGCGTTGGCCCTGGGACCTGGATCGGATGAAGCTGGATACTGGCCCCTTGAGCAGAGAGATCCAGAGTGAGCAGTGGGTGGGAGAGATGGTGAGAGAAGCGGGGTGTGAGATGAGGTGCCCCCTGGAGCCACCCGTGCACTTTGTCCTTAGTGACCAGGTGCCCTGCCTGCTGGGAGTGAGCCCTGCTCCCCGAGCCAGGCTTTGCCTGAGGTTGGGGGTCATTGTAGCCAGACTGGAGTTCCTGATGTGAGGACCCTGCTGGCCGGCCTAAGGGAAGTCCAGAGCTGGAGGAGAAAGGATGCTGACAGCCAGCTAGAAACCAGAGCAGTTTCGAGGGCATGAGGAAGAGACCTGTGGGACCTGGGAGAAGCCTGCTCTTCCCTCTTCCAGCTCCCGCAGCCCCGTCCATCGTGGCGGAGAGCAAGACTGCCGGGAGCCCAGGGAGCAGAGGGGCCAAGCGGAAGCTCTGTCCACACCGCTGCTCAGCGTTGTGTGAACTGTGTGGCCTTCAACCAGCCGCTACCCTCTGTGCACCGGCTGCTGCGTCTGCAGCCTCTCGGGGTGATCGGGATGGTGACTGATGGGTACAGTGTGGGTTTCTGATACAGAAGGCAGGATCTCTCACCCGGTGGGAAGTGTCCAGAATTCCCTAGAAATACCTGCCGTTTAGTGCCGGGCATATCTCCAGCTCAGGGAAAAGGAGGCCTTGGAGTTGTGTTCTTTGTGCTGAAATCTTCCTCGCTGTTCACTCACTCATTCATTCCCTCATCAACTCCTAAGCAGCACAGCTCTGGCCAGGCCTTGTTCAGGCTCAGGAGATGGAGAAAACAAACTGAAGCAGAGAGGGCGTGCATGGCTGTGGTGCCATCCTGCTGATCCTGCAGGATCTGGAGTGGGAAACCAGGATCTGACTCTTCGGCAGTGATGCATACTGGGCCCCGGGCAGGTGGTCCTCCCCCAGGGGTCCCTGCCACCTCAGCCTGTCCTGACAGGTTGGCAGTGGAGCCTTCCGCCCTCCTCTCCCATGGAGTCCCTCAGAGGCTCCTTTCCAGTCCTGATGGTGTGGGCCTTCATCCCCACCCCACCCCCTCCTGCAGTTCTCTGCTGCATTTGGGAGCAGGGGACCTGGACAGGGACTAAGAGGGGACTGGGTCTCCCTCCGGCAAAGGAAAGGAAAAGAAAGGAAAGACCAGACCCTTGAGGCCTTTGGATGCTGGCTTGGGGCCAGTTGGCCTGAAGGGCCCATAGCTTACCCCTCAGACTCTGCCTGCAGTGCCCACCCGGGCCCTCCCCAGCCCGAACTATGGGAAGCCACAGGCCCTTGGTGTGGTGGGCCCTCCTTGGAGGGTTTGTGCTGCTGGCTGTGGGCCTGTGAGTGTCTGGGCAGCGTGGGTGGGCCCTGGGCTATTGCCCCTGCTAATGGCCTCTCCTGTTCCCACAGTGCGCCTCCATGACAGCATCTCCGAGGAAGGTTTCCACTACCTGGTCTTCGATCTGTAAGTGCCAGAGCCCAGGTATATGGGCTGTTGTCTGCTGCCAGCATTGGGCCTGGGCTGGGCCCCTCATAGTCCTAGCAGACAGCCCCCTGACTCCTGGGTCACCTTACCCACCAGCTTACCTTGTTGGTTTGTTGGCTTTGCATTGGTGTATGGAAACCCCCAGGGATGGGATTGCCCAACTGGGCCCCTTCCCGACTACTCAGAACAGGGTGTGCTGGAGGCCAAGGCAGGGGAAGGAGGGAGGGAAGGATCCCGGAGGAATGGTCTGGCCCTTGGTCTTCTGTTACCTTCCTTGGTGTTCTCATCACTGCTGCACTGAGGCCCACGGGCTGGCATGAGTGTATGCTTGGGTGCATAAGACTGCCTGTGTGTTTGTGATTGTGTGTCTGCATTCATACATGTTGATGAACAGGCATCTGTGGGTGTGATGTGGGGGCATGTGCATGAATGGTTTCAGTGTGTGCATGTGTGTGTGATTCTATGAACACATGTATACGTGTGATTTGTGGTATGTGTGAATGTGTGTGTGAGTTGGACATGTGGGGTGTGAACATAAACGTGTGCATGGGTGTATGTTGGCGTCAGCATGTAAGAGTGTGTGTATGATTGCCTAAAGTGTGAGTGTGCAGATGATTTGTGGGGGAATGTACCTGTTTGCATGCGTGTCCACGGGTGCCTGTGTGCACATGCATGTGGCTTGTGTACATGTGTGTGATCTGTGGGGTGTGTGTGCATATATATCCACTCTCACAAATCATACATGCATGTGTGTGCACATTTGCATGTGTGATTTGTGGGGGTGGATGTAGATGAGGGGTGTGTGATTCGTTCAGTGTGTACATGGGTGTATATGTGCACACACGTGTGTGCGAGCCATGCTGAGTGAGAGCGTCTGGGGCCCCTGCCTCCTCTCGCTTCCTGCTGTATTTAGAAGCAGTGATCTCATCACCTCACTCCCCGACAGCTCCGGCTGAGCGCAGCTCTATTTAGCTGTCCTGAGTCAGCGTGACTCGGGACCCTGCGGTGGCCAGAGGTCGTAGTTGGGGGTGGCTCTGTGTTGCCTCTGGGAAGCCCAGCCCGGGGGCCCTGGCCATGGGGACAAGATGTGTCTCCCAAGGGACCTCCTCCCTCAAATGACAGATGCCTTGGCCATGGGGTATGGAGGCCTGAGGAATGAACCTCTGGCCTACTTGGGGTCCTCTGGTCAGGAGATGCTGGAACTGTCTCCCCAGACCCCCATGTCCCACAAGACACCACTTTGAGAGACCAGCCAGGTGCCCAGGCTGACCTGTGATACAACTGCCTGTGCTGGGCCAAGGCTGTGCCCTGAAGTTTCTGTTTTATGGACCCTTTGCTGTCACCCCCATGGGTTCCCAGACCCAAAAGCTCCACCAACTTTTTTCCAGAAAATACAGAGGCCCCGGGCTGGAGGGTGGCCATGTCTAGGCCCCTGGTGGCAGACAGGATAGTGTTGGGATTCAGGAGCAGACAAAGGGGAGAGAATGATGTGTCTGCAGGTGTGCATGTGTGTACATGTATGCACACCCGTGCAAGTGCATGCACGAGTGTGGGAGTGCCTTGACTCTCTGGGCTCAAGCAACAGGCAAGTGTGGGAAAGGCTCTGAGGGGGGCTGGTGAGAGGAAACTGGTGGGTGTGTTTGGAGCAGGGGAGAGGAGGAAGGGCTTTGCACATCCTCCCCACAAACCACTGTGGCCCTCAGGCCTGTTGAAGTTGCCTCTCTGGGGCATCCAGGACACCGCTAGGCCTCAGGCAGTTGTTTTGTAGGGGCAGGAGGGCCTGCACAGAGTGGGGGGCTGTGGAGGAAGAGGGGAGGAGTGGAGGCATGGAGATGCTGCCAGGCCCTGCCACTCCCACCCCCAGCCCCACGCAGCCTTCCTGTCCCACACTGTGGACCCTCTGGGACTCTGTGGCCCCACAACTGGGGAGAAGTATCTGGCCTGAGCTGGCATCACCTTCAGGAGGCCCCTGGACCTAGGCGACTTGAGGGGCTCTGTGGATTCGGGGACTGACAGATTTCCCCACTCTCCATGCCTCAGAATGTCATGTGGCCTTGGGGCCAGGCCTGGGGACAGAGGAAGTAGCTCCCCCGAAGGCTGTGGCTGCAGCCCAGAACTGGCCATGCTGAGTGGCTGGGATCTGAGGAAAGGGAGAATGCTGGTTTCCAGACCATGCCCTTCCTGGCCAGCTTGAGATGGCAGCCCCCCGCCCCCCCACCAACTCCCCGCTCTGCAACCCTGGGCCACAAGGCCCCTGATGCCCATCAGCACAGCTGGAGCCTCCTGTGGATGTGGGGACCCAGAGGTCTTGTCCCCGGCTCAGGGCAGAACCTACTGGGCTGGGGGTCTCCCTGTGCCCCTGTTGCAGCCCCGGTCAGTACCTGTGGCCTTTTCCTCTCTGCCCTGTGCTTGGACTCGGGGCCTGCAGATCCTGACCTGTGAATTGTGAGTGCAGAAAAATAAACAGCGAGTCCTCTCTTCTGGGGTGGACCGAGGACTCCGTCCTCCTGCTCCACACACATACATGTACACAGGGATACACAAGCACACACAGACACACGAGGCTCTGCTCCCTTGGACAGTCACCTGCTCTGAGCCTTGTTGTTGTTCAGTTGCTTAGTCGTGTCCAACTCTTTGCAACCCCATGAACTGCAGCACACCACCCTCCTCTGTCCTCCACTGTCTCCCAGAGTTTGCTCAAATAATGTCTGTTGAGTAGATGATGCTACCTATCCATCTCGTCCTCTGCCGTCCCCTTCTTCTTTTGCCTTCAATCTTTCCATCATCAGGGTCTGAGCGTTAGTCTCCTCCAATGGCAAAGTGGAACCCTAAAAATACCTCACTACTGGGGTAGTTGGCTTCCAACAGGATTTGAGGGCCAGCATCTTGCCTCCAGCAGGGGCATCCTAACACTCACTGCATCATCCTCAGTTTTGTGTTTCTCTAAGAGAGAGCCTGCCCACACCTGGGCCACTGTTCAGCAGTGCCCATGCCTGTGGTCACCGTGGACCAGCCTGGCCTTGAGTGCTGGGCATAAAACAAGGCCAACTCAAGCCCCAACTCCCAGGGACGAATGGGAACTGAGATGCAAGTGGGGAGATCCCAGCATGTGGGGCCAGCGCAGCTGGAGGGGGTGTGGAAGGAGGGTGTGTTTGCAGAGAGAGTGTCCCTTGGTGTCCCCACAGGACACGAGAGGGAGACTAGACCTTGCAGGGGTAGAAAAGCTCTAGATGGACCTTCTGGTGGACTTGGAACTGGCCAAGTGGGATGAGGGGCTCGGACAGACCCAGGGATTGAGCTTTCCTGCTTCCCTGTGCATCCAACCTTGGCCCCTGATTTTCACCTTGCTGTCCACACCCACATTCTCAGCCAGCGCATCCTGAGTGGCTGGGATCCCTACTGGGTTCCCTGAGGCCCTCCAGGCAGTGGCTTCTGGCTTGGGCAGGGGGGTCCATCCTGACCTTAGGACCTGAAGGCTGCTCCCTGGGCAGGGGACAGCGGCGAGTGTGTGGATGGAGGTCCTACTCTCTTTCTGGAGAGGGGACTTTGAGCGCCTCGTGACCTCACCCACCGGGGAGGCCACACCCAGGCACTGCCTCTTCTGGCCCCTCTGCCTGTGCGGGGGCCGCATCGCTGGCCTTGGGGGGTTCGAGGAGGGTCAGCCAGTTTTTCTCAGGCCTGGAGTTAGTCTCAAAGCCTGGGTAACAGTGCAGAGGCCTAGAACAGACTCCTGCTGGGCTGCCCACTCCGAGAAAGTCACTGAGGTCACTGAAGCTCAGTTTTCTGAGCTTGAGACCAGTGTCGTGGAGAGGGGAGTGTCAGTCCTGAGTAACTCTGGAGATGGAGGTGCCGGTGGTGCTGGGGGTTTGGAGGTGAGGGCGGTGGAGATGGTGGTGGTGCTGATGAGCATGGCCTGGAGGTGATGGTGGTGGGGGTGGAGGTGGTGATGGTGACGGAGGGGCCCTCTCTGCTCTTCTCACAGGGTCACTGGTGGGGAGCTCTTTGAGGACATTGTGGCAAGAGAGTACTACAGTGAGGCGGATGCCAGGTGGGTGTAGGGCCCTCGCGCGCTCCCTGCCCCTCTTCTCCTGCCCGGGCCTCCCTCCCTAAGCCTTGCTCCTCCTCCTCTGGCCCCCATCTTCTCTCATGCACTTTGTCCCTGACAAAGTGGTCCAGGGAGATGGTCAGCTGGGCGAAAGCCCTGCTCGGAGCCCTCTGGGGAGGTCCTAGGGCCAGAGTGGGGGCGGGCAGCTCATGTGTCCCAAGTTAGGGAGAGCCCAAGCCTACCCCAGGGTGGGAACTGGCCCACAGAGGGGCTCTCCTGGGGTGGCTGGTGGGGAGAGAGCGGACGGAGAGTGATGGGCCTCCTCTTGCCCCTCTAGGACATCTGACCAAGGCCTTCCCCGTGGAAACGCACAGTTTCCAAATACTTTGCCCAAGACAGGCCAGAAACCCCTTTCTGTGACATCCTCCCAGGGTTACCTTGGAGGCAGAAAGGGAAGGCCATGGAGGCCCAGGCTGTGGGAAAGGTGCCCACTGGCCCTCCTTCCTGGGCTCCCTGGGGGGCAGTGAGCAGGAAGCCAGGGCCTGAGGTGGGGGGTGAAGGGACTTTATCAGCCCTCACGGGGAGCTGAAAAGGACTGACGTTTTCAGACATGCTGTCTGCAGCGAGGCTGCTGGGACTTTAATGAATATGTATTCCCTTTCTAATCAACATTATTTTAACAAGTAGCTATTTGTGACTGGCTTCTGCACCCCCAGACAGCCTTGCCTGTCAGTGACAGCCTGAGCCCCCTTGAGAGGGTAGGAGTGGGTTCTGGTGTCACCCAGGCCCCCACCTGGGCAGCAGGAGGCCAGGGGCCTGGCGGGCGCTGGGTGGCATGTTGGGGTCTGTGGTGGAGTAGGGCGGCTGGTCAGGGCTGTGGCTCCGAGGATACAAGGGCGCTGGCTGCTTTCCTGAGGCTCCCTGAAGAAGGGCGTTCACTTCTCATGACAGCCTGGGAACGGCTTGGGGCAGAACCCTGACGAGGAGGGCTGCCTTCCGGTTCTGCCTCCAGTGCCCCCGGTTGCCTAGGGGGTGCGGGAGGGCTTACCTTAGCTGCTCTCTTTTCCCCCTCCTGGAGCATCCTACCAGGGCTCCTTGGTCCTCAGTGCCCACCACAGAGCATGGCCTGGGGCCTGGCACCTTCCTGCACTCTGCTGGGGACGGTCTCGCTGGAGAGGGGATGTGGTCCCTAGCGGAGCCTTGCTTCTGACTGGGAGGCCCCCGTGCCCACCTCTACCCTGGCACTCCACGGCCCCCAAGCCCCCAACTCCTTGTCCTTGGGTCTCCACCCTTGCCCACTCTCACCTCCTGGCCTCATCTACTCCAGTGCCCCGCCTTTTGCCCCACCTCACCCCTCCAATTCTGTGGCTCCCTCCTGCCCGTCCAGGTGGCAGGGATCTGGATCTTCCTCCCTGGGCCTCTGTTGTGGAGGCTCCTCTGGAGTTTGGGCCCCCCTGCAACAAATGTTGTTTCCTAGGCTCCCCCTTGCTGGTAGCCGACTATGAGGAAGAGGGTGAAAGGCAGCCGCTCTTGGGGATCCCTCCCAGCCAGCCCCACTCATTAAACCCATATGTCTGGCTATTGTTTCCACTGGGAATCCTGGTCCCTGAAACTGTGTGTTTGACCTTTGTGTTGGTGCTTAGCTTATAGGCAGGAGGGTCTGAGAGAGTGATGTGGACGCCCATGTGGGTGGGTCACCCACAGGCATCACCAGGAGCTCTGGCAGAAAGGGGGTAAAGGCTTTCTCCCACTCTGGGAGGGTGTTTCCCCTGGGGACTTCCACTGAAAGGGATCTGGTCTGTGTTGAAACTGGAGCCCTGGACACTTGGCCAGGGTGGTGGGCACCTCCCTAACCACAATGCAGTCTGGCCCCCATCTAGCGCACCCACCCCCTTCCAGGGCCCTGTCTGGGGCCATGCTGCTCAGAGCTGAGCATCTGACGAATTCCTGAAGTGTCACATCTCTAGAGGAAGAAGATGCAAGGCAGGAGTTGCTTTTCGGAATGCTTTTCTAACCAAGAAGGCTGGAGATTCCCTTGAAGAGAAAGTGGAATCTTTATTTTGGAGTTTGTGGGGAAAATGAGGGGTCTTTTTTTCAAACCTGGGAAATCAAAATTCAAATCCATTTTTTAAAAACCCTGAAAACTCTATGGTTCATGAGAGGTGCTTGGGGTGTATGTGTGTAAGAATGCTGGCTGACCCTTGGGGAGGAGGGGGGGGAAAGTGGGAAAGAGAGGAGGAGGAAGAGGAAGGGAGGGGAAGGATTATATCCCTGGTAACAGCAGAGCCTGGAACCAGGAGAATAATGTCCAGGACCGGCCAGCATCTGGAATGACGCTGGGGAGCAATTCTGACCACAAAGTGACTTTCTAAACTGTTCCATTTGAAAGGAGTCCTCAGGAGGAAGATGGCATAATGTAAATGCAAGGCAGAAGGGACCTCGTGACGGGCCAGTCAGTCTCATGTTCCCCAAGGCCCTGGTCTCAGACTGGAGACCAGGGTGGGAGCAGGCTGAGAAGGCACCGGAAGCGGTCTCCAGTGGTCCCTGGAGGGTGAGCTGCCCCAAATGGGCTGCTTTCCAGGCGCATGAGAGTCCCGTCTACCTGCTGGCTGTGGAGGCCACTTGCCCGTCAGTCCCAGAGATGCTGTGAAGAAAAGGCTTGAGAGACAGTACGGCGCTGCCCAGTGGGCTGTGAGAAGGGGCATACTCGAACAGTTTTCTCTGGGGCGGGGCTCGCGGGATGGGTGGACAGGGCTGTCAGAACTGTAGGGCTTGATTTCAGCGGCCGGGCTGAGTCCTGGGATGCCCGGAGAGAGATGCAGACCGGTGCTGGCTCAGCAGGTGTAGTCACCCCATCCTGGCACGAGTTTGGAGCCCTGAATCCTCAGGAGGGGACGCAGAAGAGGACAGAGGGCACCGCCCACCCACATCTGAGCCAATGTATCAGTTGGTGCTGCAGCTGGTGCCTCCCGGGTCCAAGAAACCTTCCTGCAAGGCCGAGGACACAATGAGAGGAGAGAACTAACATGCTTCTGTGGTCACGGAGGCCACAGTCCAGTGCCGAGATGCACGCCACCCAGAGCGCAGGGCCACCACGTGACTGCAGGGAGGACGACGTGGGAGCCCTGAGCTCACTCCACACGGAGGAAGGTCTAGAGAGCGTCCTGAGGTTGAGAGTGGAGGCAAGGTCATGAGGGTTAAGAAAGAAGATGGGATTGACCCAAAGCTAACATCAAGACTTGCAGGGAGCAGGCCTGAGGTTGGAGCCAGATCATTCCAGGGCTTTTGGGGAGTGGCCAGTGGCCAGGGGACTCCAGCCTGTGGCTGTGAGGACTGCTGATGGTGTGGAGGAGGGCTTGGGACTCCACATGGATGGCAGGGAGCACAGCTCAGGTGGACACCCCCAGGCCAGAACCAGGGTCTGGCCACAGCAGCACAGGCAGGAGCTGGTCAACTGAGGGTCCCTGAACCCCTGGGTGGGGTGGAGTGCTGCAGTGAGCAGGTGGTCCGGGGACTTGGGGCTGAGCTCCGGGAGGGTGCATGATGCCGCAGCACGGCTCCCCAGGGCTCAGGTTCCCAGGAACTGGGAAAGCCAGCGCCCCTGCCCCGGGGCCCCGGCTCAGTGGCCTCAATTGCAAGCGCTCGGGCTTCTTCTGGCCTCTGCCTCCACCCAGTGGCCTGTCCTGACCTCAGAGGAGCTCCCCAGACCTCATGGCTGAGCTCTGCCCACGAGGAAAGAGGCCCCTGGATGAACTTGCCCTGAGGAGCAGCCTGGAGGGGCTGAGCCCATGTGTACAGTCTCGGGAGGGCTGGTAGTGGCTGGATGTGGAGCCAGGGATACAGGGATGAGGGTGGATGACCACAAAAGACCGAGGCTGGCAGATGAGAGCGTGTAGGAGGGACAGAAGCAGGGAGGGAGGCCCTGGGAGCAGGTGGGACAGGAGAGCTCAGGGCTTGGGGCGGTGGTGGGGTTTCCAGCCCTTAGAGGCATCTGAGGGGAGGGGCTGCTGGGGGACTGTTACCCACAGGTTTGGGCCTAGCTCCTTCTGACCCCATAAACCTCAGGCGATCCATCATCACTAGGACTCTGAGGTCTAGGTTTCTTCAGGGTGGACACTCAGGTTACTTTTCTAGCAGGTGGAGACCACCTGCTCTGTGGTCAGAGCTGTTTGAGAACATGGGCTGGTTTCTTATCCCTTCTCCTGGTGAGTTTGCTGTTAGGAAAACAAAGTCCATCCCTACAGCTGACCTTCAGTCACCTCCCCAGTCTAGCCACGGCAGGAGCAGTCCCGCCTGTGCCTCCCTCGCCCCCACCAGAAGGGCTGGGGCCACGACCCCAGGGATGGGCTATGGCAGCCTGTGGCACGCCTGTCTCTGGTGGCTGGTAATGCTCAAGGGGTGCTGTGGAACCCCAGGGGGCTGTGCCTGCCTCTGGGGGCAGCTGGACACTTCCCAGCCACCTACAGGAGGCAGGTGCAGGTCCCTGGGGCTGGGGCATCTCGGTCTGGAGGCACCTGGGTCTGATGTCTAGGGCCATGGCTGAAGCCCAGGTGTAGGAGGTGCTGGGGAGAGCCTGGACCTTTCTCTCCAACCAGTGATGCCCCAGAAGGCTTGGGTCTTCTCCCTAGTCTAGAAGGAAGCCCCTGGCTCGGGGCCCTGGATAGTGCCAGGCTGCCCCCAGCGACCCCAGTGCTGCTGTGGAGCTGAGCCGTCTAGCACAGCAGCCAGCAGCCAGCGTGGACGTGAAGTTTATTTTAATGAAATGACACCCGCTCTCACACATGTGTGCTGGTGACTTCAGCGTTAGCACAGCCTCAGAACAGAGAGGGGCACTGGTGCCCAGGGCATCACCCCTGCACCGTGGCATTGGCCTGCCCTCTCTGCCTTGCTCTTTCACCTCAACCCTCCCCTCCCATTGTCTGGGTCTCCAGCGTGCCTTGCAGGGTGTAGATTCAGCCCTGGCCTCCCTCCCAGCTCAGGGCCAGGCTGGGAGCCTGGGGGACTGTTACCCACAGGTTTGGGCCTAGCTCCTTCTGACCCCATAAACCTCAGGCGATCCATCATCACTAGGACTCTGAGGTCTAGGCTCCTGGCCAGCAGGAGCCTGGGGTGGAGTGCAGTGGGGTCAGGCATCTTTCCTCTGTGGGCCTGGGTAGAGGGGAGGGCATGCCTTGTGCTGACCTTTGAGGGTGAAGAGGGAGCCCCAGAGGCCCCCTCCTAGCCAGCGTCTTGTCTCCCATGTGGCAGGCAGCACCTTGATTCCCTGCTTCCCCTGGGCCCCCCTGGGCTGGAGACCCCCCCACTCCCACACAGCACCCTTCTCCTGCGCCCTGCCCACTCCTCAGGGGCGTCTGCACTAATGTGCCTGCTGTTTGCTGCAGTCATTGCATCCAGCAGATCCTGGAGGCGGTTCTCCACTGCCACCAGATGGGGGTCGTCCACAGGGACCTCAAGGTGAGTGCCCCCCTGCTCTGTGCCAGGTGTCTGTCGTCTGTAACTGCATGTCATGTCTAAGGGGAGGCTCGGGGGCAGGGCAGTGCACCAGAAGACACGTGTGTGCGGGGGATGTTTGCGTATGTGTGCTCCATGTGTTTTTGCGTGAAGGTGTGTGCCTATGAGAACATGTGTGCGTGTGTGTGCGTGTGCATTGGCACATATGAGTGTGTGCATGTGTTTGTGTTTGTGCATGCTTGTGAGAATGTGGGTCTGTGTGCACACATGGACGTGTGTGTGTGTGAGCATGTGTACATTTGCATGTGTGTGAGACTGTGTGTGTGTGTGTGTGCATGCATGCATGTGTCTGTACACATACCTCCCAATGCCTCTAGGCTTCAGGGCTGAGAGGGGACAGTTGTCAAGAATCAGCCTAGTAGCACATGCCCACGCAGGGTCTCGCTTTCTGGGCTCCAGTTGAGATTCGGACCTGGCAGGAGGGACACAGAGAATGTACCCGCAGGTGGGGTTGATGCATTGGGAGCAGGAGGTGAGGGGCCAGTTTGGTCTCTTCAAACTTCCAGTCCTTTCTACTCATCTCTGTGGCCCTTGGCTCAGCTCTGGGCAAATTGCAAATCATTTAAAACAAAGGTGGTCACCCACAGGCTTCTGTGTGGTGGGAGGGGCCCTCAGGAGGAGCTGCAGCCTTCCCACCTACCCCTTCCTCCTTCCTGCCCTTCCACCTCCCCCTTCCTCCTCCTCTCAGTCTCTCCTCCTTTCTTTCAAGTCTGAGTTTGGGTCAGTTTCTTCTCTTGTTGGTTTTGCAAGGGGTGGGGGGACCCCTGGGCCTGCATCCCTGCTGGTGGTGTTTGAAACCAACCTTCTCGTGGGTGCTAGGGCTGAATGGGGTGACATCTTTCTGGGGCTACCCAGAGGTGTGTGTGTGTGTGAGCTGATGCTGTGGAGCTGCTCTTGGGGGGATGTCCCCCAGGAGCAGGCCTGGGACCCTCCCTGCGCCCTCATGTGTCCCTGCTCCCACTCTGCATGTGCTTTGTGGTCCCCTGTCCTCTCACGGGTCTGCCCAGGCTCCCCCCTTGACTGCCTGTCCTGTGGGTGCCCCTCTGTCTCTCTGTCTTGTCTGCATGGGCCTCACTCAGGGGCCTCTGGGAGGAGGGCTGCAGGGAAGAGGACACGCATCCCTCCTTCAGCCTGGACCTCATGATGCATAACAAACCTGGAGCCCAAAGCTCGGAAGTGCAGATGGATGCTCTCACGAGCCCAGGTGTGGCCTGAAGGCACACAGAATCCTTGCTGAGAAAAAGAAAAAGGGGTTAGGGCCAGTTGGTCTCCTCTCTCCCACCAGGTGTCGGGGGGAGCAGACTGTCCCTCCTCCTCTAGAGAGGCCTCTGTCATCTTGGCCGAGACAGCTCTCCAGAAGCAGTACTGTGGTGGGTTTCCTCTCAGCCAAGATGTGGAGAGTGGAGCAAGCAAAGGGGTTGGTGCCATCTTGGTGCTTGGGAGGGAGCCAGGGTGGAGCCTGAGGGTGGGAACATCCCTGTGCAACCCAGCTGGGTCCCCTCCCTCTCCTCCCAGGGAGGAGCCTTCTTGCTCAGCTCTTCCCAGGGACCAGGTTCCCTTAGCACCTTCTTCCCAGAGAGGTATTCTAAGTCACTTCAGTTGTGTCCGACTCTGTGTGACCCCATGGACTGTGGCCCACCAGGCTCCCCTGTCCATGGGATTTCCCAGGCAAGAATACTGGAGTGGGTTGCCATTTTGTCCTCCAAGGGATCTTCCCGACCCAGGGATTGAACCCACGTCTCTTTTGTTTCCTTCACTGGTAGGCGGGCTCTTTACCGCTAGCGCCACCTGGGAAGCCTAAGAATGCTGGTTTGTTTCCTTGGCAGCGGGGGGTGGGGTGGGGAAATCTGAGCTGTAGAAGCTGGGTCAAGCCCCAGCTGCAGCCCCTGACCCATAGTATTTCAGACTTCTTTTAAAAACAATTTTTTAAAATTTGAAGTTTTGCAATGTTGTGTCTATTTCAGACTTCTTGGTGTGGGGTTTGTAGGGAGGTAGGGGTCTCCCTGCCTCACTCACACTGGCAAAATCAAGGTGTTCAGGGGTCTCCTGGCTGTGCTGGGCAGACGGGGCTGAGTATCCCTGGCACGTGTCACCTAGGGTGACAGAGCCTCGACCGCCGCTGTGTGGGGCCTGGAGAAGCTCTGGTTTCTGCCTCATGGGCTGGCACGCTTCATCTAGGCCCCACGATTTGTCCTCACACCCCTGGTGTCCAAGCAGGGTTAACTCAGTTTGGTTGGCGGCATTTGTCTTTCTTGGTGGCACTAAGGTGGGCGGCATGATGTCAGCACACCTTCTTGTCGGGAGGGTGGCCTGGTGAGGGGGCTGAGGGCTGGGAGAGGGATGCCAGGGATGAGGAAGTCCAGCGGCTTTGAGCTCTGAGCGCTGCCCCTTGGGAGGTGGCGAGGCCGGTGGGACAGGCTGGGGTGGAGGAGCCTAGCCTGCAGAACACAACGCTCAGGGAACTCCTCGGACGTTCAGGCCAAGTGTTCCCAGTCACGGGGCAGCAGCCTCCTTGGCACCCCAGTGGGACAGGGATGAATACCCTTTCTTCCGGCGTGAGCAAGGGCGCTGCTCCCCGAGGCTGGGAGGTCGGCACGGGACCCTCCCCTCCTGTGAGCAGCGAGCCCAGGGTTGGTGGGACTTGGATGTCCTACTCTGCTTGGGCCGCGGGGGACCTTGGTTGTTCCTCCTTGCCCCTTGAGAGTCTCCATCCTGCAGGAAGTGCCTGAATCTTCCAGCAGCCACTCTCACTATGCAGCTAGCCTTGGTAGGGGGGAGGCAGCCCCCCTACAGTGGGGGGTCTGGGCCCCGAATGGCCTGCTGGGGCCTCCAGGGTGTGCTGTTTTGGCCCCAGTGCCCCGAGCTCACAAGCTTGCACTTTGAGAACCAGCTTCCTTCAGCTCTCTGGCTCACGTCCCTGCCCTTGGTGAGTGGGGGACAGACTGTGGGGTGCAGGCTCTGGGGTGCGCTCAAGCCAAAGGTGTCAGCCATGCTGGGGGGACACCCATGTGGTCAGGGAACCTGTGCACCCCTGTCTGTCAAGGGGTATTCTGTCCCCCTCTCTCCGGTGACACCCCTGGGTGTAAACCCCACACCCTTGGGCTGCTCACCTTCCCCACAGCCCGAGAACCTGCTCCTGGCAGCAAGTGCAAAGGGGCTGCAGTGAAGCTGGCAGACTTTGGCCTGGCCATCGAGGTGCAGGGGGACCAGCAGGCGTGGTTTGGTGAGTACCTGGCCAGGCTGGCCAGGGGACAGGGCGGGGGTGTTGGCCGCCCCTGTGGTCCTTCACACCACCCTTTCCCCTCGTGCTAGGGTTCGCTGGCACGCCGGGCTACCTGTCTCCAGAGGTCCTGCGCAAGGAGGCGTACGGCAAGCCGGTGGACATCTGGGCGTGCGGTGAGGCTGGTGTGCTGGGCAAGGTGGGGCTGCGCCCACAAGCACTGCCAGACCCACACCTGGCTGCCTCCAGCTGGGAGCACCCTCCCCACCCAGACCACAATTACTAACACAACCCTGGCTGTTGCCGAGAAGTCTGCCACCCCATTGCCTGCCCTGTGCTCGGCAGAGCAGTCTGGAGAAGGGGCAGCAAGTGCCCGGATGGTGGATGGATACTGGAGGGGCGGGGGCTGTGTGCACCACCCTGGCAGGGCTGCCTCCTTGCCAGGGGTGTCTCCTCGACAGTCAGTGTAGTGGAGGGGGCTGTTCTCGGGCCTCCCGTGTAAAGTAGGGTCGGGGGACAGAGGAGGTGTTTATGCCATTCTGCAAACATGAGGGTCTTCAAAGAGGGACACCGATTAACATTGGCTGTGGGGATGGAGAGGAGGGGGCGCTTGACCTCAGTGTCCTCATGGGACTTGCTGGCTTTGGGCAGCTACCCCCACCCTAGCCAATGCTGAGAAACTAGCTGAGGGTTCTGTAGCTGTTAAGTACCAGGGCTGGGCATCTGACTCCTATCCCAGGATCACACGCCAGACGTCCCGTGGCAGCATGTGACTGGTGTGTGGCTGTGCTGGTGGGCTCCGCTGGGCTGCCGGGCGTGGGCAGCGAGGGCAGCAGTGTGAGGCCCCGGGCTCTTGGCTCTCCCCAGGGGTGATCCTGTACATCCTGCTCGTGGGCTACCCACCCTTCTGGGACGAGGACCAGCACAAGCTGTATCAGCAGACAAGGCTGGGGCCTACGACGTGAGTGCCAGGACCCCCAATCCCTCCCCGGGGAGGCGGGCTGGCAGAGGCAGGATGTGGGGTGATGCCCTGTTTTCAGGTGGGGCCCTTTGGAGAATTCTGTCTCCTGTCTGGGGAGGGGGCTTCAGGCTCCCCTGTGCCTGGTTTTCCTTCCTAGTTCCCGTCCCCTGAGTGGGACACGGTCACTCCTGAAGCCAAAAACCTCATCAACCAGATGTTGACCATCAACCCCGCCAAGCGCATCACGGCACACGAGGCGCTGAAGCACCCGTGGGTCTGCGTAAGTCGCGCCAGCCCCGGACCACTCCCTAGCATGTTGACCTGGGGCCCTCTCCTCGAAACCAGTGGGTTGGTCCTGTGGTCTCCTGAGGGCTATGTGGCTTGGGACGTGCTGGTGATTTAAAGGCCTCAGTCCCTGGGAGGACAGGAGCTCCATGAGAAGAGGAGGCATCGTCTAGCGTGTGAGGGGATGGAGTGGCAAGGAGGGTGAGGGCCAGCTGGTGGTGGAGACAGGTGGAGTGGACGGCCATAGGAGGTGATGGACTGGGAGATTAGGCAGGCAGTGGGGACAGGTGGCCTCCGGCTGCACAAGAGCCCCAGGGGTGCCACTGCCCTGAGCTTCTCCTTGACCTCCCCTCTTTTGAGCCCCCCTTGGGGACAAAGCTGATGCTCCTCGGAGCTCCTTGCAGTAATGTCCTCCCTCGTTCCCTCCCCACAGCAACGCTCCACTGTGGCCTCCATGATGCACAGGCAGGAGACCGTGGAGTGCCTGAAAAAATTCAACGCTCGGAGGAAGCTCAAGGTGAGACGCTGACCCCAGTGTGTGGCCAGGGTGCCCTGCCACGCTCACATGCTCACGTACCTGGAGGGGTGGAGGCCCCCACACTGCGGGTGGCTAGAGGGGTCCCAGCAGGCCTGGCAGGGGTCCTAGCCACCCCGGACAGGCTGCTGGCTGCTGTTATCCCAGACCAGGTGTGCCGGGTGGACTTGGCCCCTTCCATGGAGTGACACCCAAGGTGCCCAGATGTTGGCTGGCCCTTCCTCAGTCCCCCATGCTGCCTGTGAGGTGTTCCTAGGGCTCCCTTGTGGCAGGGGGCTGGGAAGCATGCCCTGTGGTCGGTCATGCTGTCTGGGTGGGAGTGAGCTGAGAAGCTTCTGACCCGGGGCACTTCTGGTCAGGAGAGCAGCCAAGCTCTGTTGCTCAGAGGGGCAGGAGGGAGGTGGCCCTGGGCAAGGAGGCCATTGGGCACCAGGCCCGTCCTGCCTACAGGCTGCTCTGTGCTGAGGGCGAGTGTTCAGGCCTGACCAGGCCCCTGGCTGCTATGCACGCACCTCTCAGGGAGAGGAAGGGCTGTGGAGAGAAGCAGACCCCCAGCATCAGTGCCCCTAGGGGTCTTGAAGCACTTTATAAGCTTGGTTTAGGGGATAGTTTAGGGCCCAGGACAGGTCACTGTTAATTCTGCATGAGGTGACTTGTCTGGGTGCAGCTGGTGGGCGTGTAGAACTCTTGCCTCTCTAAGAGCCCTTGAGCCCAGGTCCGGGGGTTGTGGGAGGTGAGGGTCTCCGCCTGGCCTCAGCTGTGTGTCTCTCTCCAGGGTGCGATCCTCACCACCATGCTGGCCACACGGAATTTCTCAGGTGAGAACAGCCATCTCCAGGAGCAGCAGGCCTGCGGTGGGAAGCCTGGGGAGTGACCCTCCACCAGCCGCCTGCCCCGTCTTTGCCCCTACAGTCCCATCTCTGCTGCTGGCCCGGCCCGGCCTTCCTCCCTCTGAGACCCTTGGGCCTCAGAGGAGGCCTGGGCTCTGGCCGGCCCCCCGGGGGCCCG
>SJXQ01001751.1:255253-265817 GCA_006408695.1 Aepyceros melampus | reverse complement strand
CGTGTTGGGTCTGTGTCTGAGCTGCCTGCCGGCGGGCCGCAGTTCCATGTGTCTGTCCAGGCGTTGGTCGGCACCTCTGTGGCCTCGTTGTTGTCCTGAATCCTCTGAGCACACGTTCTGTGTTGGGAGAGGGGAGGCGAGAGGAGGCTCCGGACACGCTGGCTGGCGGCCGCCCGCTTGGGCACCAAGGGTGGGCAGGGCTGGGGGCGTGCGGCCGCTCCGAGGGTCTATCGGCGACCCTGAGGCCTCGGGACAGGGCAGGTAGCGGGGACAATGTCCCCCAGGCGGGGCTGCCGCCCCCTCGGTCTCCTGTGGCTTGTCTGTCGCCCGCGATGCCGGCGCGGGAGCGTCTGTGGTCGTCCTCGTTGTCCGTCTGCATAGCACCCGCCCCATCCTGTTACCTTGCTGTGATCCTGTGCTGCCGGGCCGGGGCATGCTGTCACACCAGTACTAATAGGATGTGTCGTGTTGCACGCCCGGCCGGGCACCCGGAAGGCCCTGCTGGGGTTTTCCAAGGAGAAAGGAGGCAAATGCTTTTCCCAATGTCAATCGGTCTCCATCTTGTTTTCACGCTCCTGTGAAAGGGGTTCTGGAACCATCCGTCACCTAAACCTTGACTCTAATCTTCTTCTGCTTCCTTTGTCTCTTCTCTTCCCTCACCTCGCCCGCCCCTCGTCTGTGTCCGCCCCTCCCCTCGTCTCTAACCCGGTGCTAACAGTGGGCAGACAGACCACCGCTCCGGCCACAATGTCCACCGCGGCCTCCGGCACCACCATGGGGCTGGTGGAACAAGGTAGACGTCCCGCCTGTCGGCATGCAGCTCCCCTCGCTGCACGCAGCCGCCAGCAGGGCCTTGAGAGCCACCCCAGAGGCCCCGGGAGCCCCTGCTCCCGCCGTGGACACGCCCACAGAGCCCCCCCTCTGACAGGGAGCCAGCACCCATGTCCCAGCAGCCTCGCCTGTTACAGGAGGGGCCAACTGAGGTGACCCCCGAGCCGTGTCACCCTGCGTGCATTTGACTGATTCCCCGGTCCCGATTCCTGAGTCTGGGGGTCGGGAGACCCCCACTCCACTTCTGCTCCGAGCCCTTTGCTCTCTGAGGCTCACTCCCCACTTGTCCGTCAAGAGCCTGTTTTTTAGAAAGACAGGAAACCTCTTTTCTGGGACGGCTGCTGGGGGGTTTGAATCCTGAATGGGGACCCTGGGGAGAAGGGCATGGGCAGAGACTCTGGCCCACGAGAGCCCACTCGCCACCCCATCCACCCCGCACTTGGCCCCTACCTGCCCTCAGGGATGTGCACTCTACTCCCGGCCACTCATACTCTGTATGAGGCCAGTGGTCTGTACTGACCATGTATGTCTGCCCTGTGAGCCCCAAGACGTGGCCCTCGGCCTCCCAGAGAATGACTGAAGGCCTCCTCTTGGTTTCCTTCTCTGAGGCCCCTCACCTCATCCCCCAGCCCATTAGGGGAGTGGCAGAGTCTGCCCATCTGCTGCCCCTGTCTGTGAAGGGCAGACCCCCCAGGGAGTCACCGACTGTGACCTTGGCCAGACCCCATGAGGCTAGACCCCAAGACCTCCTGCTAAGGGGCCCACGGCCCCAACCCAAGCCGAGGGTGGCATGAGCTTAGGGGGGCGGAGCTGCAGCTGAGGGCCAACCAGGTGCTCCCCAGATGGGGTCGTGTGGCTAGAAGAAGCCCTCTTTTCCTGCCACTGCCTCAAATGTCTGTAGGGACAGGGCAGACACCCAGCCACTCCCAGGCCTAGGCCCTTTCTTCCCTACATGTCCAGCCTGGCTCTTTCCCCCTGACCCTGCAGGATGCGCAGGCCAGCCTGCCCACCCAGAGGACCCCAAGTGCTGCCTCCTGGGGCGCTCAGGGCAGGGCCATCCTGGGTAGAAGAGTCCACGCTCCGGTTGTGAGCCCAGTGGACAGGTCCAGCAGGCCGGCCTTTCAGGGGCTATCCTGAGTCAGCTTCATTTTCTGGGCCTTTCTGGAGCCCCTGGGGGGAGGGAGGGGCAGAGGGGCAGGGAACAGTGAGACTAGGGCTCCCGGTGAAGACCGAGGGCGGTGAGCGAGGCAGGCACCTCTGAGCCGCTCTCTGCCCGGTGCTCCCGCCTGCACTGCCCGCTGCCTGCAAGTGGATGTGGGGCGTCAGTGCATGAGGCCGCGAGCATGTGCGGCTCCGCCCTGGGCGCCCAGCGTCTCTGTGTCCTGGGATGGCCCGTGCATGTGGACGGAGCCCAGCATGGCTGTCCGTGAGTGACAAGCTAGGGGGTGAGGCAACGGCTGGGTCCTGGGGCTGAGCCCTCACAGCCCTGCTCGGGCCGCCCACCTCAGCCAGTGTGCTGGACCCAGCAGACATGGCGGGTGAGGGGGCTCAGCCCCAGGGACCTTGCTTCTCTGTGGATGACGGCCTCTGGGGTGACAGAGAGCGCTCGGCCAGCGGAAGACCGGGCGTCTGTAGGTCTCTTGCAGTTCATCAGAGCATCCTGGTTGGTCCCACTTGGCCTTCACCGAGAGGAGACTCAGCCGAACTGCTGGGGTTCAGTGATGGTGTGGCCCTGAGGACCCAGGGCGGGGTAGGGCGGAGGGCTCCACTTGTCTCTCCGGGGGTCTAGGGTGCCTAGTTAGTTCACCTCCGTTCCTGCTGCATAGTAATGAATTTGACTTAAGAAGTCACGAAGAGACTCCCTATGCCTTCAACCACTAGTGTAGATGGGAGTCAACAGGATCCTGGTTAATCTCAGCCAGAGATGTGAATTCCTAGGAAATGTGGCGGACAGGAGCTGTGGTCGGGATGGAGGCAGCTGTGTGTCCAGCCCCGGAGGTCTGGGGATTCCCGGGGAGGAGCGTGTGGGAGTCAGTTCAGAGAACAAGGGTTGCTGCAGGCTTCCTAGAGCCTGGGCCGTGGTGTGGTCTGTGTCCCCAGAGGGATGGCTTTTAGGGAGCGGAACCGGTACTGTCTTGAATAGCATGGTCTGGAATGTGGGTTCTGACAGAATCAGGGACTGAAGGGGGCCCTCCTAAGACCCAGGGCTGTCCCAGGGTCTCCATTTGCCTCCACCAGGCTCTGACCCACGGGCCCCCTTTCCTGCCCAAGGGGAAGCCCAAGGCACAGCTGACTCCACCTCCACCAGGGCCCTGAGCTGGCCCCGGCTGGACTCTCAGACTGGCACTGGCCTGAGCTGGTTTGGAAGAGCTGGCTGGGAGCGCCGCTGATCACTGCTGTGTGGCACTGGGAGGTGACTCTCCCCAGACTGCCCACCTTAAGTTGGGGGCTGGCGGTCAGTTTGCTCACCTGCTCAGTTCTCATGACAAATGCCTTCAAGATGGGGTGGACACCACTTTCCTCCAGGCCTGTCCGGCCAGCTGGTTGGCCAGCACAGACAGGGTCCCTGGGCTCTGTGACCACAGCATGACTCCCACTTCAGGGGCGGTGGCGCCCTCCCTGCGCACTGGAGGTGGGGAAGGGAGCAGAGAGGTGAGGTCAGCAGGGGTGGCCTGCTGCTCCGGAGTCAGGCTGTTGGCCCTGGAGGCTCAGGAGTTCCCACATCTGACGGGCTGGGCGGTTCCTCCGTGGTGAGTTACAGGGAGGCAGACGTGGCTGCCACCAGTGGAGTTTTTCCAGCATCCCCCCCAGTGGAAGTGGGCCGTGGCCCCAGAGGCCTGCAGGGCAGGGCTGCCCCGGCATCAGGGTGTGGTCTTGAGATCAGCCTCACCAAGTGAGGCCTCTCCCTTGGGAGGATGAACAGCAGAGCGGCCAGGCTGGGGGGACAAGGAAAGGCCTGGGGTCCCTTTACTCACTGGGATCCTGCGGTGCTTCTCATGGGGTGAGGCCCACCAGATAAGAGTGGGGCCAGGACCTGTGAATCCTAGGAGGAAATCAAGGGTATTGGGGGGCTACTGGGGAGGAAGCCTGGGGACTGAGGCTGGGCCCAGTGTAGCGGTTCTCCGATGACCCCACAGGGCCCTCTGGCTGAGGACAGTCATTGATGTCCCCATACAAAGCTCAGAGGGCAGCGATGGCCACCTGGACAGGAAAAGGTCATCAGCGGGTGGGGGCGCAGCAGCCAGGGACTGGCCTGGCACCCTACTGGGGACCTTGATCAATGGTTCTCAGACTGAAACAGCATCAGGACCCCCCAGAGCAAATGAACAATTAAACTGACCCCACACAGGAGGTCTGGGGCTGGCCCGGGCTGTGTGATGCAGATGTTACTGGTGGGGAGCAGGCCCACTTTGATAACCATTGCATCCCTCTGGGTCTTAGTGCCTGTCTTTCTGATGTACCGTCCAGAGCCAGCAGTCTCCGGGGATGTCCCCAGCAGCAAAGTGCCCCCCGCAGACCTGCTGGGGCTCCCCGGTCCCTCTAAGCAGGCGGCCCCCACTTCAGGGCTGGTTAGCCAGAGCTTTCGGAGCCGGCCATGGGGGCTATGCCACCTTCTTCTGGGGCAAGGGACCCTGCCCCTGGCATCTGACCCGGGCTGCTTCTCTAACCTGCACCGGCCGTCCTGGGGCACCGCTTGGCGTGAGCGTGGGCAGGGCGGGCGAGGCAGGAGCCGCTGAATCCTGGGCTGCAGACTTGCGCTCCCTGCCTGAACCTCCACAAATCTTGTTTTCTCTCTCTCTTCCTTCCTTCCTCATTCCCTCTCTTCCTCTCCTCACCTTTCCTTTTCCGTAAGGTAAGCTGACTTTTTTTTTTTTTTTTTAAGTTCTGTAATTAAAATTAGCCGCTGTGGAGGGGGCAGGCGCTGGAGGCCGAGGGCCTGTGGGGTGTGGCAGGTCACACCTCTCAAGCCGGTGCAGAGAGAGGCAGAGTTGCCGAGTGGGCCGTCCTGACCTCTTCGGTGGGGTGGAAGGTGGGGGTGAGATGGGCCGTCTGCCGTGCATCTGAGAGGTGGTGGGACCCTGGGATACAGGCGGCCTTTTGGACTCTCCCCGAGGCGTGTCCTCCTGTTGCCCTGACTCAGAGCTCAAGATCCTTGGTGGATGGGCACGGAGGCCCGTGTTGGCCCTGTCAGTGCCGCCAGAGCAAGGCCAAGAAGTGGCCCAAGGCTGGGGCTGCCGAGGGGCTAGGAGGGAGAGTGAGGCTGCCCCGTGTGTGCGTGTCTGAACCGAGAGGCATGGCCTGGGGCCTGGCTGTGGGGGCAGAGCTCCGAGTGCTGTCTGCTGAGGGAGGGGGTCTGGGGGGCTGAGAGCAGGCAGGCACCTGGGCTTGGGACAAGTCCCTCCCTATGTGGGTGGCCAGCTAGAGCCCGCTCATCCCTGCCTAAGAACATGGAGAATCACCGGGAAGTGCCCACCACCCCAACCTGTTGCCCTGTCCTGTGTTCTCATCCGGGGCGAGGGCAGTGCCCTGTCCTCCTTTCGGGGGATCCCACGTGCTGCCCACCTGGAAGCTGCGGTCTCAGGTGGGAGGAGAAGTCTTGTTGTCCTCCAAGGTCATGGGGGAGGGCTGGGCGAAGCCCCTGTCCTGGGGACAAAGGTCCTCAGGCTGCCCTGGCCAGGCCGCCTGCAGGGTGGCCCTGCTCAGCACTGGGCACAGACCTGCTCTGTCCCCAGTAGGCTCCAGGTGGCAGAAGTCACCCTGCCTTGGGACCTGGGGTGGCCCGCTCACTCAATCTTGGGGACCTGGGTTCCTTGCAGGCACCCAAGATTGCCTCACGCCAAGGGGGTGGGCTGCAGTGGGAGCCAGGCCCCTCACTCACCATGTCTGTTTTCTCCAATGCAGCAGCCAAGAGTTTACTCAACAAGAAAGCAGATGGAGTTAAGGTGAGGCACTGGCCCGGCCCAGGGGGCAGTGGTTGCCTCCTGCCCCAGCCTGCGGCATGGCCCAGTCCTCAGAGCTCCTCTGGGCCTCCCCCGTCTCCAGGAAGGGGTATGAGCCCTCATTCTCTCCCTAATGGCCTCTCTTCCTCTCTCTGCAGCCCCAGACGAATAGCACCAAAAACAGTGCAGCTGCCACCAGCCCCAAGGGGACGCTTCCTCCAGCTGCCTTGGTACTGAACCCCTCTGCCCCCCACTTCCTGGCCATCCTCTCCTGTACCCCGGCTGTGTGGTGGCCACTGTCAGGAGGCCTGGGATAAAGCCAGGGTCTGGCTCCCAGCCTGTCTCTTGACAGACAACATCTGCCTTACTAGCCCCTCTGCCCTGGGATGTGGGGGTAAGGGAAGACCCCAGTTCATGCAGCACCAGGGAACCCACCTGGTGCAGTGGACAGGCCCCTGCTGACTTGTGGTCAGCAGTGGGAACCATCAGGGGTCCGGTGAGACTGACACCCAGGGTCCAGGCACCAGCCTCAGTTCCTCTGCTCTCGGGAGGCTGGCCGGGAGCTCAGCGGGGCTGGCTCTGCAGGGGGAGTGGTTCAGGCTGGGGGTGGGGACTGACTGCCAGCCCCTCCCCTGGGTGCCGCAGAGGTGCACCGTCTGGGAGGGGTGGGTTTGGGTTTCTGCCTAGGGAGAGTGGATGAGCCTGGCTTTAGCTTCAGAGCCCACCCGCTGATCTGGAGGGAGATAGAGGCCCCCTGGCTTCCCTGGTGCCAGCCTAGCAGTGGCTGTCGGGCCTAGGGCGGTGGCAGCCATGTGCTCTCCATCAGCGTCCATGTCCTACACGGCCGAGGTGGGCACCGCGAGACGCGCTTCTATGGCTCTGCTGGCCTGTGGCTGCCTGGAGGGTTCAAGGGTTCCCTTGGTGGGGAGGGGTGGGCAGACACAAGATCACAGGGACCCACCAGCTCCAGCCTTCATCTGGAGGGTCCTGTCCAGGGGATGGAGCTGGTGGTGCAGGGCTGTGGCCAGTAGCCCAGCCCTCCTGCCCAGGCTGCTATGTGCCTGTGGTGTCTCATGTAGAGCAGGCAATCCCAGGAGGTTGCAGTTTGCTGGTCCACAGGTCCTGAGTTTGCTGAAAGTACACTTGGTGTCCCCACGGGCCTCAGGCCCTGCTACTGGGAGTGAGCCCTGGACTACCCGTGGGGAGGCTAGATTTGCCAAAAGGACATCCACAGCGAGTGCAGGTTTTGGGGGTGGCCTTGGCCCAGGAGTGGAGGGGCCCACACGCCGGCCTTGCAGCCAGCCCCATCTTGGACCCGTCTATCCCATGTGCCGCCCCCACTCCATGACCTCTTCAAACCTGTGCTCTGTCCGGGGCGGGCAGAGGTCCGGCAGCAAAGGGAGAGGGTAGAGCGCCCGAGGCAGGGACCCCAGTGTGCGGCTTCTCACCCCCGCCCTCAGCCCCACTCTCTCTATCGGCCTCCAGTCACTGGTGCCCTCGAGGCCCCAGGCTGGTCTGCTCGTTCCATCCGCATTGCCCCAGGTCCCTCTCCAGCTGCTCCGCTCCCTGCTGGCCATCTGCCTCCATCCTGCTCTGCTGCCGCCCTCTCCTCTTCTCTCCCAGGCTCCTGCCCGGGGGCCTCTGCTCTCCTCCTCTTCTCACTGCACTCTTTCCTTCCTCTGTGCTTCCTTCTTCTGTAGGAGCCTCAAACCACCGTCATTCATAACCCAGTGGACGGGATCAAGGTACTGCGCGTTCCTCGCCACACTCTCGGGGGTGTCTGCTCAGCCAGGAGGCAGACCCCTGGCCCTGGGGAAGGTCTGGGATGTTGACCCTGGGGAAGCATTTGTGCTGAGACAGGTGTACTGTGACCCACCCCCCTCGAGGCAGGACAGAGCCCCCAAGTCTATGGGCTGCTCCTTTGGGGAAAAGCCCCAGGTGCTGCCCTAGGAGGCACGGTTGTACCAAGTCCCCGACAGACACAGGAGCCTGGGCTTCCTCCCATCCTGAGCACGGTCCGCTTCTCAGCCCCTCTCCATCCTGCCCTGGGGGTGGCCAGGCCCAGCCTGGTCAGGAGCAGCTGAAGGCAGGGCCCACTTCAGAGGCTCAGGGTGCCAGAAAGAGCCCGGGTGTCCTTCGCGGCGTGCGGCCAAGGGCTGGGTGTTCCATGGGAGAAGGGCCAATGGGGTTGCCCTGCATGCCCCCCAGTGTGGGGCCAGGAGGAGGGGGGCAGCACAGAACCTCTTGCCCTCACTCGTTGTTCACCTCTGCCCGCCGCGCCCGGTGCTTCCCGCTGAGCTGACCCCTTCCTTGCTCTTCCTCTGCTCTGGCATCAGCTCCCATCCCATCAGCATTTTCACCCTGCGGCCAGGGAAGGGGCTGGCTTTCTGGGGTGGTAGGAGAGCGGGTGGGCAGCCCAGCTGCATTTCTAGGACCTCATTACCTTACCCCCACCCAGACTCCCACCTGGGCCTGAGATCCTCAAAGGGTCCCCACACATTCCGGCCACAGACCAGGACAGGGGTGCTGTGGGCCACTGCGTCTGTGCTGACCCAGCCTCGAGGTGCTAGGAAGAGCCTGGGCGTCCACTGTGACTCAGGCCAGGGATAGGTGTTCCTGGGACCCAGTGTCTGGGGTGAGGGCCCTGCTTTCCCTGCAAGGGGCTTGAGACAACATTCTGTGATGTGAGCCCTGATCTTACAACCTGTAGATGTCCCATTTCTGGCCCAGGGCCCAGAGCAGTGTCTGGTAAGGGGGTTGTGGCAGGGGGAGGTTCCTTGGGAACCCTGTTAAGATGTTCCTTCTGAGAAGCAAGCGAGCTCTCTGGGAACTCGGTCACAGGTGGAGGGCATCTGGTTTAGTACCTGAAGGGTAGCAGGAGGAGGTGCTGGGGCTACCTCTCTGCCCTTCAGGACACCTGAGAGGTAAAGCCAGGCCTGGCTGGATGGCCCAGGCCTGGGGAGGAGGTAGGGTGCTGCCGCACTCTGACGGGGCCGGGTCAAGTTTCCCGAGGACCTGCTGGAAGCTTCCACCCTGTCTGCCAAAGTGGGCAGGCTGTGGATGCTTTCCTGCTTCCCCAGGCATCTTGGAATTTCAAAAAAAAACCCAAAACACTTTTTATCTTGTTAAAGAGTGTCTTCTGAGCATGCTAATCTTTCCACTGCGTGTGTCTCATTGGCAGAAGGATAAGTTGGGATTCTTAGCTGCTGGGGATGTGGGTGGCCCAGCCTAGAAATGGGTGACCCCTGAGTCTGGAGTGAAGCTCCATTGCTGCCTGTGGGCTTCTGGGGTTGGGGCCTGGGCCCCATCGGGGCAGAGGCCATGTCCTGACCCGCTACCTCCCCGTGTCTCCCCAGGAGTCATCCGACAGCACCCACACCACCATAGAGGATGAAGACACAAAAGGTATCCAACCTCCCCGCCTGCGGGCTGGTGGGCAGGCCACTGGCAGGTGGGAAGCTGGGACAGCAAAGGCCACGTCCTGCGATGAGGGGCTGACTTGCTCAGGCCTATAGCCCCATCCGAGGCTGGGTACAGACTGGCGCTGGGCGGTCTTGGGCGGAGTATCCAAGCAGAGTCTGGCGGCCCTGGGTGCCCTGACCAGCGTGGAAGCCACTGCCCTGGGTGGGACGGTTCTCTGCATGGGCCCCCAAGTTGCTCCGGGGGCTGTGCACCCAGTTTCCATGGTTGAATTTACTGTTTCTTCTCTCAAAGGTCCTTAAACCTGTGCCTACCCAGCTGGCAGTTGATACATGGATGGGCATCAACGGGCATTTCCTGGGCTCATTGTTGGGGGGCAGGTTGCAGAGACATGCGCCCCGTTCCCCACTCAGGGATCCCAGGCCAAGCTGGCTCAGGCTCTGTCTGGTACCAATGCCCCAGGGTGCCGGGCGCTGTGTGCTCACCCTGGCGCCCCTCTTCCACCCTCAGCTTTCTTGGCTCCCCCAGGGAGGGGATCTGGTCTGCATTCTACCTAAGCCAGGTGGCTGGCCCCCGCCTGGGGAGCCTGCCTCTCAGCCACACTCTACGTAGATGAGTGCTGGGCCGGCGGTGGCCACTCTGCCAGTTTGGGAGATGCAATGACCCTGTCCTGAGTAGCCCCCCTCCCTAGAGTGAACGTGAGCGAACACAAGGCTTTGGCCTCTGGATGTAGAGTGAGTGGACATTCGTGTGGTTTCCCCAGACTGTGGTCCCTGAGCCATTGGCATGGAGCTTGGAGGTCACGCAGACCTCCCCCAGGCCCTGTCCTCGCACGTCTGCCCTTGCCCCAACCGGGCAGGGGCCTGAGATGGCCCAAGACGGCAGGATCCCAGGGGAGAGGGCCAGCCAGCCAGCCTCATGCCAACCCCTTGTCTGGCTGGGAGACGGTCGGCAGATGCCTGAGGGGCCTCACGGGGCAGGGGCCAGGGGAGTCTCAGCCTCAGCTAGGCCATCCATCACATGCAGAGAGCCCCGGTGGGCTCAGGCCTGCCCTCTGCTGGTCCCGGCAGGCACTGTACACAACCCTCCCGCCCCGGGTCCAGCCCTGAGGGTAGTCCTGTGTCTTCCTCACACACCTGCTGTGATCTCACAGCCCTGGGCACACGGGGGTGACAGTACCCCAGGAGCCCTGGACCCCGCTGTGTGTTCTCCAGCTTAGCCTCCTCTCATCCTCCTGTACCCCCTTGTCTCTCCTGCGTGTGCTCATCTGCCTGTGTTCACGTCTCGTCTGTCTGCCCAGCCCCCAGGGTCCCTGACATCCTGAGCTCCGTGAGGAGGGGCTCGGGGACCCCAGAAGCCGAGGGCTCCCCGCC